>CAJPEV010000883.1:73925-84808 GCA_905338385.1 Darwinula stevensoni
AAAAAAACAAAAACAAAAATACAAAAATATTTAGCTTTAAGAGGGTTAGGCCTACCCTAAATTAAGGAACGCTTGACCTCGACACGTTATATCGAAATGGGCGAAATCGCCTCTTGATATCACTAACTCTCCTGACTCCTGACTTCATGAGCTGGTTTGGAAATCTGTGTCGTCCGCAGCAAACAAAAATTGAACCTCCTCATGACCTGACTGATGGTGAAAAAAGATACAACAGATCAGTCATATAATACTCGTAGCTGAATAGAATGGAGGACTCGCCGCAGGTGTTCACGGCGAACGCAAAACCACGACTACGGCCACATGCAACAATACCATGCATCTGGTATGTAGTGTATATTTAAAAAAATTGCACGAACCAAGTTTCAACCCAGCACAACAAATGTATAAAACTTCTATAAATAGCCGTGAAACGTGGAGCGAAATATACAGTATTTGCTCCTTTTGCAAGCATGAAATGCAAGTCAATAATGCAATGGAAAGACCATGGAAGGCCCTGACAACTTTGACACATGCACCGCAGCGGTTATGGTGAGGATAACATACAGGATGAGCCAAAAATTGACAGTTTTCCACGATACCCTACACATCACTCACTGCATATATTTTAATGCGGTTTGCGGCATTTAAAAGAGGAATATATAAGCTTTCAAATGGTTTATTTATATTTCAAATTTATTCGACGCTTTTAGAAATTCGGGAGCTCATATGAAAAGAAACAAAAACTGCGTTGCCGCGCACTCGGACTTGGACGGCATGTGATCTTCAGCAGCCGGTTGTCCATCCCCACTACTACAGTATAAAAAAACAACGCACTTTTTGTTTGTAGTTCATATGAGCTTCAGAATTTTTTGAACTGCTGAAAATATTTGAAATGTAAGTGCACCATGTTAAAGCTTAGTCATTCCTCTTCCAAATGCTGCAAACCGCATTAAAATGTATGCATTGAGTGAAAACTGTCCTTTTTTTGGTCCACCATGGATATGAGTAGAAAGACACTGACCGCATCGCGAAGGGTGGAGAAAAGAGTTCTGTGGTACAGAATGCGGACTTGAGTCCAGAAGGTGACGGGGAAACTGGACGCGTACTCGCTTCCCTCCTCCTCCGCTCCAAGCTTCTCGCTCGAGAGATCCTCTTCCACGCCTAGCTGCGTCTCTCCGTTGTGCTCCTTTTCGCCTTCTTCTCCTGGCTCTGGCCCATCGACACAGCCTTCACTCACGATTCATCAAGGGTTCCAACATTTCAAAGACATTCTCCAAGAGATCGTTGCCTGCTTACCACCTTAATTCAAAGTGATTTCCAATTTTCAAAGACTTAGAAAATAAATTCGATGGAACCTTCTACCCTGTAGAGAGGTCGGGATAAAATTTCTTCTACGAGAAGCTTCCTTGAGACCTACCCGCAGAAACCGCTTCAGCGGCAAGCCCTTACCTCGGGCCCCGTCAAGGGGGACCGTCTGCGAGGAGCTCTCCCTCGAAATCCTCTTGTTGCTTTCGTGACCGATCCGACTGCCGGTGCGGAAGAAGTCCTTGTTATGTTCCAGATCGTATTGAAGACACTTGCCATCCTTAGCAGCCTGGACCAGTCGTTTGAGGGATTCTCCTCCATGATCACCCACGGCCAACTCCATCGCTGTTGTCCAAGGGGGACATTTAGAAACATATTTCTTTACAGAAACTTAGCACAACTTAACGAAGATAACTCGGAATCGGACGATCTGTTCTGCAATTCAAACAGACCTGTTTTCAGTTTCTCTCTGGTCAGGTAATTTATTCGGAACCCACAGGGTTCAAGAAGGACCTGCAGTGTATTCAGGAACCTGCAGAGAATGTAGCTTTCGGTTTCTCCTCCCCGTACTTTTTCTAAATCATGGTTTCACAGCTATGGGTTCAACAGGAGTCATCTGAATGGGACCGTAGACCTCATCGAGAAACGTGACAGGAAAAATACTCGAGACAAGAATGGAGTTCCGATCCCCATCCATGAGAGACTTCCATTCACTTCCCATTAGATGTCTAACTTGACTCAACAATGAAAATTGCCTAAAATCCATGGGGTTTTATCGGTGGCGTATTTTACGAGGGGAAGGGGGGAGGGGCAGGGGGTGCGACAAGCTCAGTCCTTGGTGCAAGGGGGGGGGGGGGGGGCCCCTTGCACTAAGGACTGAGCTTGGCGCATCTTGNGGAGGGGGGGGGGGGGGGGGGGGGGGGGGGGGGGGCCCCTTGCACTAAGGACTGAGCTTGGCGCATCTTGGAGGTAATCATTTTCTCCCATGGTATCGCTCGGTTGGGGTTTGGCGCCACCATTATGCTGCCCCATTATGCATGCTCCCTGACTCTTCAACCAAAATGCGCCGCTGAGTTTTACCACTTTAGAAGGTGCGAGCGTCGAAGGCACACGTTTCAAATGGATAAGTCACTTCCTTACATCGTCGTAGGACCGAAGGTGTGACCGATGCGAGATTGTTTGCTCGAGGGGAAAAACAAACTTGCTGTATTTATGCATATATATTTCTCCGATTCATTTGTGAAAGTGGGATGATAGGGAAAATCTTATCTAACCAGTACTTTCTGGTTACCATGGAGTGCTGCGATTTCAAAGGAAATACAGGGTGGATCTAGAAAGATCATGGATATCATTAGAAAATATGTAATAAAAAAAATAGAAGCGAGCTTGGAATAAGTCGATCTGTAACGGGCTTCATTCATGATCACTGAAGTAAAAATATCAATCCATGACAACCTCTGACCCAGAAAATGCGTCAGACAACAGCTTTTCAGCTGAGTTCGCCCAAGGCCTACGTCTAAATCACTCGTCCGCACTTGAGGCATGAAGTAGACTGGACCGGTCGAGTTTCCACGGAAAGAGTCTCAAAACTTTTGTGCATGGGGTTTCTCATTTTTTTTTGCCTGTTTAATTTCATTTCGCCAGAATTTATGAAGATATAAACCTCCTCCTTTTTATGCCTTCCAAATTCATCCTTCGCTTTTCTTTGACAGCACTCCAGATAGAATGCAATTATGTCAAAGAGTTGTGGGATGCCAGACTGAGAAGAACTTGCAAGAACCCCCCCCCCCCCAAACAACTGGATAAATGTTCAAAACGCGCAGTATCAACCGTAACCGCTTCAATGCGAGCTTTTCGTGGAGTGGGTCGGCTCCAGGTTACAGTCGATGAGCTCGCATGACCAAATTGCGTTGGTTTGATATTTTGAATGCGGAATGCAAGAAAAACAGGTTTACCGAATAGGTCTAACACTGGAGTAAAATGAGAAAAAGGAGTTTAGAAAAATGGGGCTTCCTTTGGCGAATGGTGACGATTTAAGTTTTGCGCACGGTTGCTTGTAGTCAATGAATCCCATGAAAAAAAAAAAATACAAAGCATCACCAGGAATCTCTCAGCTGTTAGGGCCACAAAATGTTAAAAGTTGAAAAGGGTTCAAATTCTATACATATTCCCCATTGAAGCTACCTACGAGGGTGTCTGTGAACACATGACTCCCGCATTTCAAAGAATCCAAGGAATGCACAGGATTTTGGTATTCACTATTTAAAAAAAATACCGGACTAAACTATTATTGAAAATATTACTATGTGAAACCACTCCTAAATTAATTTGTAATCACCCAGTTCAATTTTGCCCTATCGTTGAGGAGAATTAAGCTATTTTATGCTGGAGTCCTACAAACCCATTCCCTCTCCGTCACCTGTGAAATGATCAGGTATTCAAAGGATTAAATCGGATTCCAAGCGATTCAACATTCATTATCCACGTTTCAATTTCTACAGCCCAATTTTTCTGGTTTTGTTCACCTAGCATTGAATTTCACTCGAAACGTTTTTTCTGGGTGCATGACAAGTTGACTTTTATTCATTAACAAAATCAATCTAAATGATCGCCCCTCGTCATTTTTCGTTTTTTTACGGTCGAAGGAACCATCGAATTGAACACCGACCACCCTTCAAGCTTCAATCTTTTTCATTTATATTTCTACCGTATTCCTTTTCTTTTTTGAGCTCGAACGCAGAGGACGGTGTGTCGTGAGAGTGGACTGACCGTAATCGGCAGGGTTGTGATAGGAGGGACAATGAAGACCGTGACTTTCCCCCAGATAGGGGACGAGGGATTTCACGGAACCGGCGTAGAAGCATCTCCCATCCGCCAGCAGAATGAGTTGCGAGAAAATCTCGAGGACCTTCGCACTCGGCTGATGGATCGTGCAGATGATCGTCCTCCCTGCCTTCGCCAGAGACCCCAGCAGGCTGATGCACTGCACGCACGACGAGCTGTCCAGTCCACTAAAGCACATACAAATTAACTCACCTTTATCGACAGTAAGCGAACACTGGAGCAGTTGGAATATCGATATTTCGACAGATGTTGGCGTAGCGACAGAGAATGGTTCTGGCTGCCTCAGTTTTATTTGTTCCCGTTGTCTCGTTTTTGTCCCATATCTACTCCATGTTATCATGATACCCAGCTGATACTAAGGAACGTAAGCACTGCGACCCGATTCGCTCCGAGGTACAATCGGAGGACATTTATTCGGTAATGCCATAAATGTTCCATTTGGCGAAGCATGGTTTTAAAAAGGATTCACCGATACACCGACTACTACAATGGACTGTCATTGGAATTTCGTGTTCGGTGTTTGGAGGGCATAGAACTTGAATTTCACTGCATTTTTCTCGCCAATGTGATTGCTTCCGTACTATAGAGTGCAATAACGTGTTTTTTTTTTCACTTCACCCCACTGCTTTCTTTCGGAGTTACAGAGTAACAAGGCGACCGACACAGACTGGGGGAGAGACGAGACGAGACGAGAAGAACGTCATCATCATACAGAGTCAGAGACTCATAGCAAGAAACCCTGCCTCGATGGGACGAGTCCGAGAGCATACCACACGGAAACTACGCACGGCAAGCCTTTGGTTCTTCCCCTCCCCATGCATGTGAAGATCCCATGATTTCCATTAATCCCGAAACCGGTTGCGTCTGAACGACGGAGAAAATCTCGTCCGACCTAGTGGGTTCATCGAAGAACATGACTTGAGGCGTGTTGACCAGTTCGAGGGCGACGCACAGCCGTTTCCTTTGACCACCGGATAGAGACCGGGATAAGGTCTTCACGCACGCGCACAAGCCCAGATTCTCCAGGATCTCCGTCACCTGGGTCAACCGCCAGGAGGAAAAATATTAAATGGGAAAAAAAAACACTCAAGTTCTTTGTCATGAGATAATTGCACTCATTCTTCGCGTCTTTCTTAGAACAGGCCTCCTCATAAAAATCCATGATAATATTTTTTGCTAACATAGAAGGAATAAGGAACTGACACATCAAAGTGCGTGCAACGATTCTTAATGCTGAAACTCTCACTTCTGCAGGGAATTGTGACTTAGTGTTCAGCTGGTGTTCATGGGAACAAAAACTGAATAATACAGAAAAGTCCATAAGAAAAATTGCTGATGTCTGTTTTAACCAATGAATTTCGATCCTCTTCTCGCCTCTTGCGCAAATCTCTTTTGTATACAGAGTCCTGTCCTTTTCTTCTCCCCCCCCCCCCTTCCCCCCTCCCTTCAACAGCTGAGATCGACCACAGCACACAAAAATGGGTCCACCTCATTCTGCTTTAAAGCATGTTGTGAAGGCGTGAAAGCCACCCGGAAAATGTGTAAAACTGTCGTCAATCGTATTTCCGAGAGTGAAGAGATGCCCAAACGGCGTTTATCAGCCGATTCAGGTGGCTCGTATGCTGCATCGAGCGAGGACTTTGGGTCAACCTAATTACGTGCAATTATGCATCTTGCATCTTGCTTCGAGCCGTCATCCGAGCAAGTAGCGAGCGCATGCAATATTCAGATTTATGTTGTAAATGTAGAATCGAACAATTTATGAAGAAATAAAGCTTGGTTTGCCTCACCATCGTACCTCAGCGCTCTGTAGAGATTTCGAAATATATCAATTTCATTTTTTTATTTGGAAGTTTTTTCTCTTTTTTTTTCATTATCGCTGACTCGTACGCAATGATGGTTAAAGGGCTAGTTAGAAGTAAGCCATGCTGCGGCTCGCAAACATCTGCAACTTGCAATGCGAGTGCAAGAGAGAGCGAGAGAGAGCCAACAAGAGCGCAAGAGAGTTTATCCGTGAGTGAAGGGTGGCCTTCAAAGGTCAAACTGTCATTAGAATTCCTCTTCGCAAACAAGCTGCTGTTTCTTCCCCTGTTACCAAATTACCTATCATGATGCCATTCAGCTAATGCTTTAACGAATTTCTGCAACGTGAGGAAAAGGTTCCCACGCAACATCATGCGGGACTCGAGTGGATTTCTACCGATCTCACCGCTCGAGGAGGAAGAGGAATGCGACTCAGATCTTTTCCTTATGAGAAAACGAGGCGCATTATTCCCCTTTCGCGAGGGTTGCTTCTTCGCATGCATGTATGCAAGACACACCGTCTCCGTCCTTCGTCCTCTCTCGGGCATGTACTTTGTGCGGGGGGGGGGGGGATTTATTTTCTTCCACGGAGGCTGCACGGATGCGCTCATCATCATTTGGTTCCCCTCATCCTTGCCTCTCGGCCCCTATTGCTATGGCAAGATTCGAAGCAATAGGGACGGAATTTGCCTAGCTAGCGAAAGTCTCTCTCACTCTCCCTAACGATGATAGGCTCCACTCCTAATCGCATCTTTCGAGTCGAAGCTACGCCGAAAAATCACGGAACGGGTCCGGACGGCAGAACGCTGCACGTTCGCGGGCCAACACCTATCAAGTGTCATTCAAACTATTAATACAAATGAAAACTACAAATGAAAGTCTCGTGTCGAACGTGCAGCCGAACGTCTACTGCCAGACCGTAAAGTGCGATGACCGGGCCGACCGCTGCTCTAATGACTCGTTTCAAAAATACGGTAAGGGCATTCAGAAACGAGAAGAAAGACACAAGCTAGCCAAGAGCGGCTCGGTTGAGGAACAGACACAAATAGGAAGACATTAAGTGGTCCGGTTTGCACAACGAGCGCATGATAAGCGTGAAAATGAACCTTTTCATCTCACAAGTCATTCTTCTTGCGAGAACAAGAGTAAGAGAGAGAAAGAGAGAGAGAGAGAGAAAGAGAGAGAGAGAAAGAGAGAGAGAGAAAGAGAGAGAGAGAAAGAGAGAGAGAGAAAGAGAGAGAGACTCCCGAAGCAACGACATTGAAAGAAGATCCAAGCGTATTGCCAGACACCAAGCGTCGTGCTGATGGAATTGGCTATTATGAGATTCATTTTGGTTTTGAGGTTTCATTTAGGTAAAAAACAGTGCTATTACAGTGTTATTTCATGTGAAAGGCATTTTCTCAATGCTACCCCACATTCTCTCATCATGTCCCATGTCCCGATTCGAAACCTTGGTAGGAGAATGAAAGCATTTAAATTCAGTAATACCATGCTCGTAAATTCTTGAAATCCCAGCGGGAAACGGAGAAGAGCTATGGTTTCAAGAGAACGTCGACGATCTGTCCCAAATTCGACTAGGTGCATTGAGTCCACAACCTAGGAGGTAGTGCGTTCTTGTTGCCGAGGAACTGGATAAGAGGGCTGTCGTCTCGATACCTAATCGCGCTGATGTTCCCGGTCCATATGGATTAGGTGCGGGTTGACTTTAATGCAAATATATCCTGCACGTGGCCTAAGGTGTAAGTCCAAAAGCATTCGAGGAAACGAGGCCCAGTACTAAACGAAAAGGAATATCCAGACGCTAAAGTCACGATGAAATGAAACGGAAGGAAGATGGGACAGGGAAATAGAAGCCGGAAGAGCGATGCCGTTCGAGACTTCATTGCTCCTCGGGCCCTTGAAGACTGTAGGAAAAGCGTAAAACAGGAGCACGCGGCTCGAGTTGCAGCTCTGACGACCGTGCCTCGCGGAATGGGAAGGCGGAGATGAACTCACGACGTTTGCCTTCTCTTCCTTGGACAAGGTGGCGGGGAGCTTGAGGTTGGCTGCCATGGTCATGGACTCGCCCACGGTCAGGTTCTCCATCAGGTAGTCGTCCTGGGTCACGTACGCCGACAGCTTTCGGAACTTCCTCTTGTTCCTCGTCTTCCCGTTCACCGTCACGGTCCCCGTCACTCCCTTCGTCCTGATCCGGATTCGGAAACGAACTCTTTTTCCCTTCCTTCCCTATTTCCTCTATCTTAGTTTCAAGATTCTTCACATGTCTCGGCCGATCTTTTTAAAGCGCTTGAATGCGTTTTCAATATCATGAAGAAAGTCGCTCAAAAGGTCTGTTCTCCGTACACACAGGGACTCAGATTAATAAAACGATGATGAATAAAACAAAAAATCACGTTTGAATTAGACGTCAGAATTTACCATTTTCCAACGCGAGAAGCACGTTCGGCCATTTAACCCTTTTCAACCGGCATATTTGAGCCCTTCATAGGGAAATTCAAAGGGGGCGAGTGAATGATGGCCTCTCCCCAGAACAGAACGGAAATAAACGCAGAAAGGCAGCTGTTCGCCATGAAAGTAATGGAGGCCCTCATATTTCACAAATGTAATGTTATAAAATGATATTCCTCGACAGAAATGGCTCAAGCTCCACTAAAGTATTTTCTTTTAAATCATCTGATTTTTCATTTGAGGTTTGATGGCATCAGAATCGAGACTTGCGACAAAAAATTTAGATCGTAAAAACTTGCAAATGCATGCCACTGTACGTATGTGCACATCTAAAGAATGGCAACATGCCAGTTTTGAGCTGAGGATTCCAAACATGCGATCGAGAAATAACTATCATTCATGAGTGCCTGCAAAAAGGGCTAAAAAAAAATGTGCCATGAGTCATCTCTCTAGCTTAAGTAGGAGAGAAGTGCGAAAAGAAGGAAGGACAAGGATGCAACTAGGTCATCAAATTCACAATGTGATCATGACTCCTTATCTAGAGATCTGAGACAGAGAACTATAAAAAAAGGTGGCGTGTTCCTCAATTTTGATTATATTTGACTTTTTATTCAAATATAATTAAAATCGGAGGAGGTCGCGTTTCGTGGCAAGTTGATTCGACGTGGAATAAACCCACGAAGGAATACAAAACCGGCATAATTCGCGGGCAAAATCTGAAAATGCTCGTTTCTATTCCCCTGAAGCCCTTTTTTTTCAGTCATTGTGCCTGTGGATTGTGACCTTGCATTTTTTTTTCCATTCACATAGCCTGCTGTTCTTGTTCTCTTGTTTATTGGCAGTTTTATTATATTAATAAAATTTTATGTTTTTTCCCAAGGTCGATATCAATCTTAGATACCGAGGATCACTTGCAATTTTGACCGCCACTACGAACATCGCGCGACTTCCACGATCAGTCACCAGAAATAATTTCTTAAATGCATTCCTACTTTAATACGAAGCTAAACCGATGACCGTTCGAAACCCAAACCCTCACAGATCCAGAAAAAGGCAAGAGACGTTTCGACGACTCACGTGTAGCCGGCGAGGACGTTCATGAGGCAGGACTTCCCAGACCCGCTGGGTCCGATGATCCCCGTCAACTGACCGCTCCGAGCATGCCCGTCGAGATCTTTCAGGATGTGCTTCACTGATGGCATGGAAAAGGGACGAGAGGTCAACGTATCGGTAGATCTCTTCCCAAAGTCGTAACCCTAAGTCTCACGACGACTCGACGCGAAAGTAACGTCACACGAATTAGAAGAAAAAAATGCAATGGGTCGACAGACTCCACCGCGAGCATAGACGATGCCGACCGAGCGATCTCTTTTGCATCTGGTGTTCACTCGATGAGATGGGAAACGCCCAGGCTTTTTTGCCTTCAAGGAGGGAAAATTTTCAGGACTGGAGAGTGCGGAAATGCAAGATTGTAAGGGGAATCCTGTTACTGTCGGAACAGGCTGTACCAAACGATAAACGGAATAGCATTCGAAACGGATCTGGAATCTACTCCGCTGGAATACTTTTTCGAGAAAGCGGACGATCGGGTTGATCGTTTCCGAATCTTCACCTAAAGAGCACAAACACACACACGAGCACACTCTTTCACACGTTCGTTTCCAACAACATATTTCTGCGAATGTAAATCTAGGCATTCTAGCCTGCATTTTGGTGCGTTTTTCGAGCCAGCCCGCTTTCCTTAGAGACAGCCACTCAAACGGATGAGCTCATCCCATCTGGCTGGTGGAGGACCGGATGAGACGATGCTCCGCGAACCCCGTGTCGAACGAGCCGTGGAATTCCCAATTCATCTGACCCTTTCCGACGAAGGGCATCGCATGCGCTATGGGCTCTCCGCCGCCACCCCCTCCGACCTCAGTCGCTTGCGCGTTGTGGTCGGGTGAAGGTCACCTCCTCGGTCGTGGCCGACTTTCTCGAAGGGAAAGAAGCGAAGTCACGAACGAGAGCACCCAACGGCTCGATCGACATGGATTCGATGACTCCGTATCCAAAACTCTTGGGAATTGAAACTTGAGAAGCGAGAAAGGGATTTATCACCTCTGCGACAAGAAACATTTTTAGGAATTAAAATGCACTCTGAAGCGACATCGAATCCTTCCGTTCGGAGAAAGCACGAACGAGATTCAGATGGGGAGCACCTATTCGAAGAGAAAACAGATACGTGGGTATCCAACTCGACCGAAAACGTAGAACCCGAAAGACCGATCAGACGCGAAAAGCCGTGCAATCTACCTCGGACTTTCCAACCCAGAACCGTGGAGAGAGCAAGCCTTCGCTCTTACGGCTTCGGCTGTATTCGTCGCCTCTCTCTCCGTCTCGATCTTCTTAACGAATGTCGTAATACGTGGTCTGTGTCATTGGACACCTAGTTGTGGAACCTCGGCCCCCCCCCCCCCCCCCCCCCCCCCCCCCACCCC
>CAJPEV010000884.1:0-61333 GCA_905338385.1 Darwinula stevensoni
GGGTAATGCTTTCGGGCCACTCGGTACACGGCAGAGATCATATCTACCCGACAGCCCGGCGAAAAACTTCTCACTGTATATCCCCCCACCCTTAATGACTGAAGAATCCAGAGTCATCGATAGACTTCCCTTTTGTACCGTCCATTTTGCTAGTTGTGCCCTCCAGATGCTTGTTATACCCCCCGTTTGGAAATTCGTGGGGCTTTCAGATATTCCGAGTTGGAAGGA
Organism: Darwinula stevensoni; assembly: GCA_905338385.1. Taxonomy (NCBI): domain Eukaryota; kingdom Metazoa; phylum Arthropoda; class Ostracoda; order Podocopida; family Darwinulidae; genus Darwinula; species Darwinula stevensoni. Next base: position 229 of record CAJPEV010000884.1, read on the forward strand.
AGATGCTCCAGAAAGCGTTCCCGATAAATTCGCGGGGGGAAAAGGGGATCCGTAGTCATCTGGTCGTACCTGGTCCGTTAGGCATCCATGAGCCGTGAAAAGGGAACCAGGAAATCCCTCATTACCGTGTCCGGGGACTAAACTCGGTTCTCCCCCCGCTGCTAATTAATGAGAGGCGATTAAGTATGATATCCTGGATCCACGAGAGGAGACGTGTATTTATTTGCTCGGACTGATATGCGGACTCAGAAATTAATAACGCGCAGCTGGACGGGCACCGGCAGGAAACGTACAAAGAGAGACAAAAAAATCGACAAAAAAAGAGGGACGAAAATAGAGATAATTGCTTCGTGGGACCAGCCGGCAAACACAATTATTTGTGCCTCTGCGAAGACGGCGAAAGGGATGAATGAGCGGATGAATGGGAATCGTACGGAGACCTTTGCCCCCCCACACGCCCGGTGAATCACGTACTCGCATTTTTTACCCGTATTTTTTAAGGATCGGGTGTTAGTTTTGGCCGGCGGGAATCTGGATTTCGGGGGGTGGGGGACTTTCTCTTCCGCAGGGAGGGGAGGAAGAAAAAAGTCCTTGAAGGGAAAGACCTTGGAAATGCGGAGGGGGGGAATGTGACGTGTTTGTCCACTGTGGCGTTCGTTGCCTCGAGAGGGAGAGAGAAGCCGGGGCTATTTCTGGGTGCATTGCCCTTTGAGAACAGGCCCAAATTGTCTCTCTCTCTCTCTCGCTTTTTCCCTCGGGGGCATTTCTCTGCGTGTCTCTATGTATGCGTTTTCTCTTCCTTCCTTCCTGCGTGCGCCCGGGGCGGCGATTGTTGCAACACGCTCGTCTTTGTGGGGATGAAACGGGGGGAAAAAGAGAGGAAAGAGAGAAAAAAAAAAGAAAGAAGGCGGATGGTTGATGAAGGCGGGAGTGGACATGCGAGGGGCGTGGGGCGGAGGAGAAATTTGTCACTCCGTGTCTCCAGTTTCCTGGGAAGACCATCGGGAGGTTTCGCTTCATCGCTTCGTCTCCCTTCTCAATGAATTCCTTGTTCTGGGGACAAAAGAGGTCTCACACTCACGTCCGATACGGTCGTGTTTAATGCGGCCGGGTCTTTTTTTCTTCCTTCTTTTTGTCCGGGGGGACGAAAGTCGTCGTGGATGAGGACGTTTCTACTGTTTCTACTGTTCTGGGAGCTTTTTGTCGTTTTCTTAACGGGGGTCGATCGGAAACGAAGGCGATCGGAATCGAAGGCGGTCGGAAACGGAGAAGGCGATGGGATCCGTCGGTGATGACAAATACTGCATTATGGATGAGGTGGGGAATCGAGTGGGTAGCCATGCACTATAAATAGGATCGATTGGTGGCATCATCGGGCTTGGTTTACTCCTATTAATGGAGTTGATTGCGGGGCTGATCGGAGGATTGGGGTCGGGATTTATATACTCCATGGGAGTCCTTTTGGTCCGAGCTTCAAAGTTTCACATGGTAAATTGCCGAGACGGTAACTTGTTGGGATGGTAAATTGATTGGATAGTAAAAAAAAAAAAATTCAATTGCTACGATGGTAAATAGGGGGGTGCGAGATGGCTTTGACATTGGAATTTTTTCAGGGTGGAAAGAAAGCACGTGTCGGTCTGGTCTCACGTGAAGCGATTGCATCAGAAGGCATGAGGAAGGCCCGAAGAAGGTCTTTTTTTTCGCGTTCTCGATGAGAAGGACGGGGGCGGGTGCAAAGACCTCAGGGGGGCTCAGGGTCACCCGCTGGACATCCTTCCCCCCCCCCCCCCGTCATTCCTGGTCTCATTAACGATCGCGGGAAGATTGTCGGGGAGGTAGAAGTGTCGTCGGATGTCGGGAAGAGTTCGATCGGGAGGGGGGGGATGAGGGGAGGGGGCGAGGGGGTCGTATTCGGCGTTGCGGTTTTTGAGAGATCCACAATCGACAGTTTTTGTCCGAGCCTTAATCGCTTTGGAGGAAATGAGATTTTCTTGCGAGCGGGGACTGAAAGGGACGGGAGGGGACGGGAGGGGTCAATGGAACCATCGTCAAGGATTAGAGGCATAAATGACGGACTTTAAAGGGAAAGCCAAGAAGACGGTGCACGTGCGAGGAGCCGCGAAGCGGAACCAGATTTTTGCCCAGAAAGACCAGAAAAAAAAAGGAACTCACACGGGGAGTCACACGTCGTTCACGGTCTTTTTTTTGCCTGCGGATCACGGCGAGCTCGTCACAGCCTCGACTTCCCCCGGGCACACATGTGAGACGCGGTGCACGAGGCAGCACGTAAAGAGGAACCGTGGGTGTATCTATGTATATCTGAGGGGAGGGACTGAGAGAGGAGGCGAGGGACGGTCCGCTCTAAATACCCGCCAACCTGAATCACACACTCGCTCGCACTCACTCGCACACATACACACGCACGCACGCACGCACGAGCACGGGAACGCGTGCACGCACGGTGCTCGCTGCGGTGACTCTGGGAGGTGTCGTCGGGTCGACGGGATATCGGACCGAGTCGACCCCGGCCGTCGCGATCGCGTGATCTACCTCACCGACCCCACGGTCGACATCCGCCCGTCGACTTACGAATCGGTCGGTCCATCGTGCGAAGAGAGGCGAAACGCGGTCGCTAGATCGCGTGCACGTCTCTATCCCATGCACGCCGCGATACCGTGCACGCCTCTACTCTGTGCACGCCCTCCGACCATCCTTGCATCGCTTTTGTTAGACTCGATCGGAACGAAAAAAAAGTCCTTTCTTCTCGTCAGCGGGGCAGGGCTCCGCGTATGACGTCAGTTCCCGGTGTGTAAACAACAATAATAAACACGGGCGCTGCAGTTGTCCCTGGCTGGCATTTCCTCTCTCTCTCTCTCTCTCCTCCCTCTTTCCTTTATTTATAGACGCCGTGTTTATCGAGTGTTGGTTCCTCTGGGATGGAGAAATGGAGGTTCCTCGCCCCGGCTGACTCTTCGAGGATTCGTCATGACCCAATTAATATGGGGATTAATACATGCGAGTGCGAGAGGGGTCTTCACGCACAGACGCGTGCGGTCCGTGCCCCTCGCCCGAACTTCTCGTCCCCGAATCGTTATGGGTCTCAAGGACACCGACACGTGGGAAATGTTTTCTTCGCTTCGCCCCCCTCCTCTCTCCCCCGCCCCCCTCACGAACCTGGATGTGCGTCATCGATGAGACGGAGGCGTCTTTGAAAACGATTCGGGTCGTGGGGCGACCCACCGTCGACAGAGAGAACCGACGCGTGCGTGTGCGTAAATAATAACAAAAAAATGCGTTGTTTATCGTGATTGATGCTCGGGCCGCGAGGCGTCTCTATGCCCCCGCATGCTCCACCTTCCCCCGTCTCCCTCGTCCACCTCCCACCCGTCTCCCCCGTCCACCTTCCCCAGCCCTATCGCAAATTCCCTCTCGCCGATTCCGCCATTCCGTTTTTTTTTGTTGTTGTTGCAAAGTCTCCAGATATCCCGCGGGGGATGCGGGATCTCGGCGCTTTATCTGCTCCTTTCGGCGAGCCTCACCCACGCGCTTTTCCCAACAATTCGGTCGCTAACAGGATAAGCGGGCGACTGTTTGCCGCTGCGATAGGGCGGAGATAAATAGCCCAAAACAGAGTAAGTATCGCGTGGGACCCACGACGGAGATAGACGCCTTTTGGCATCGAAATCCGACCGAATCCAAGCGAATCGCCTCGACTTTCGCGAGTTTCGCCCTTCACGAACCTCGCGAGCGATCTCGCGAGGCCGATCCCCCGCGGTCGCCAAAAGCTCCCCGAAAACGCGTCATTTCTCCCCATATCGAAATGAATTCAAGGAATAAAATTTCGGAACCTGTTGTTGGACGCACCCCGTCCGACCGGTTTACCTCTTCGGTCGTCTACGAGGACTGTGAGCCAGACGAAAAACAATTTGAATCACAAAGTCCTACCTTCCATCAATGCATGGAGCGAATTCTCCCTTTCCGATTTTAATTTCTTTTCTAAGTTTCTGCAGTACTCTATTGGAAGTATTTCATTGGAAGTACTGTCACGTTGAGCTCAGCACATTTGCTCTGCGGAGATACCATCGGGACTCCGCTTCACGATGTCAGCAGTCTTTGCTCGAGTGAAATATTTGGATCTTTTAACAAGTACTTATCAGTAATTGCAGTACCAGTCTCCGTCCACCCGACCCACAGAAGCCACCTGCGCAAAACTGAAAGACGAGCTGCTCCAAAATCGCTTCCAATATTTCAAATTGATATGCGAGGGACCCCATACGGCTAAAATTGATCGCGACATGTAAGACATTTCATTGACATTACAATAGCATAGCATTGACATAACATTGACATAACACCGAAATTACGATGGCATTACAGGGTGCTCCAAAGCATGTATAGACCTGAACGAGTACGGATCGTTTTCTGGCTCGGATAATGGGAGCAATATCGGGAAACTGGATGGATAGGACATCCATCACGCCATCCATCACGCCATCCATCACGCCATCCATCATGGCATCCATCACAGCATCCATCGAATGAAGTGCTTAGTGCAGGAATCTCAACCTCGGATTCTTCTCAATGTGAGTTTTTTTTTTTAATATCTTAAATAGAAACCCTGAACTTTCGGCCGAGCTTTGCTTTTCTTCCCGACTAATAGATCTAATAATAATAATTAATTAATATTAAATAGAGGATCGATTGCTTCGTCGGACTCGATGATCGAGGCGGCCTCGTCCCGGTTTTCGAGTAATATTCCCGTCAATTCCGTCGAGTCGGTCGTGAATCACTGATGCAAGCGACAAGATGCAATTCGATCCGACGCGATCTGGCGTGTTTGTAGACTTTGGGGCTGCGGAGCTAAGTGCGGTTCGTCTATGTTTATCGAATTTCTGAGCCGCATGCATCGAGAATTTAATCGCAGCAATGGAATCTAACAACCACCGACGAATGAGAAAAATGAGAGAAATGCGGAAAATGAGAGAAAAGAGGAATATGAGCGAAATAAGAGAATGAAATGAAATTTTTGGTGTGGACAAATCCTCTCTGGTCTTGCCATCAGGAAGCCCCGTGCCCCCGTGCACGACGCATGGAGAGAGACTGAGCTTCCACTCGGCCGAGGGGGACAAAGACTCCGAGGAGATTCCCAGCCGTTTCTCCCCACTGTCGATAGATGTCTCTCCCGGCGAGATGGACATCGCCCTCGCGGTTTCGCTCGTTTGCTTTGGCGTTTTCGCCCGTCTAGAAGGCGTGCTGGAACGCCTTGGTCCTAACATTATAAACCGATACCTTATTATGTACAGGCTCATTACCAAAGAAACAAAAGAGAGAGCGTTTTATTATTGTTTTAGATGAGATCCTACGGGAAAGGATGGGGGAAGTTCCGATATGATTTCGCCTGTCATGGAATTCGTGAGAACAACATGGGCAAATTATTAGGCCGAAGTTTTTGTCGAAAGTGGGCTTTGAGAAGAGGGAGGCTTTAAGGAGGCTATGGGGGGCCGTGGGGGCTTCCTCTAGGAATCGAGCAATTTTCTGTCATATTTGCATGGAAACGTTTAAATCACCCAATATGCAAATTAATTTTTAATTTCGGCAAAAGCAGCTGCAATGGGACAGCTAGTTGCCATGGATATATTTTGGTGGCTTCCCAGCGTAATCAAGGAATTTAAGGGTGAAACATGCCTAACAAAAAATTAAAATCTACTCCCACATCTACAATCCCACCGCGCCAGATTTGGCATGAGGTGAATGAAAAGGATAAGCTCTTGTCTCCGATGGGTTCCCTTATAGCGGCGGGAGAATCATACCAAATTTACCAAAATTCTTCGAGAAATTAGAATGAAACTTTACACGAGCTGCATGACTCCTTTGAAAAAGCGCCATGAAGTACAGAAAATGTATGAGCTTTCCTGCTGAATAATGAGATGGATTGGGAATGATGGATTGGTTCGGTCATGTGTAGGACGAAAGGTGAGCAATTGACACGAAAGGTAATTGACAAAGAGAGTGTATGAAGCTGTCGCGGATGGACGGAAGGTCGGTCAAGGAAGACTTGGCTAGACGAAGCGAATAAAGAGCTGAAAGACAGGAGAGCGTGCGTGAAAAGGTGCATGGACGCGACTGAAGCCGGAGAGGTGTGCAAGGATGGGGATGAGTGGAGAGGTTTCAATGCTGCTCGTGACCAACCCTAACGGGAAACGGACGGGGATCTTATTGTTACTGTCACTAAGTTTTGTAAAGCAGGGATAGACATTGGTTTCCTGGTGATCGAGGCTCACTCCAAATCGGTTTCAAGTTCGACATTTCCTTCAAATATGCTCCAGATCTAGATCTATTTTCACTGTTTTTGTGTTGCAGAGGCCTCTACTGTAGACAGTCGACGGACCAATCGCGTGCCTCTTCCAGCCCTTTTGAGAAAGAGTTGGAAGTGGAAGGAGCATGTGGCATTAAATCTCCGGGGAATGCTTTATAATGTAGCATTGTGTAATCGCTTCGGTCTCTTTGTGCGTCCGTGCGTCCGTCGACTCAGAGTTTCAGAGACTCACAGTCCGTCGTCAGTGTTTATGGAAATGCCACAGCTTAAAAATTTGCCATATTCTTATGTGAAAAAGCTGCGAAACTTGGCATCGGAAAGGGCTTCGAGAAATTTCTTCCAGCAACAACTTTACAATAAAAAAATCGAAGAGGCTGAACTCGAAGCAGGACCGGCCTTAGGCGTATGCCACATGTAACCCCGCACACGGCGCAAATTCACCAGGGGCGCTGAAACGTGCCAGAATGAATGAAGCAATAATGGATGTCACTCTCAGTTTTACTTCAGAAAGTGGAAATGCCTTCTGTTTCGACGCTTTTTTGGACGCAAGGGATCGATCCTTCTTCCTTTTGAGGGGGGGGAGGGCCAAATAACTTGGGTCGGCCCTGAGGAGAAGCAGCATAAAGCAACAAACTTGCTCTTCGATTCGCACTCACTCTTCGACGTAATTTGGCACGTATCGAAACATGGTAGACCCGCGACAGTGAACGAAGTGCATCCGAGGAACAGCCCACCATCGAACTCAGAGGTATTTATTTAACCCCCTCCCGGGAACCAGAATCCAACTTCTTTTCTTTCTTTTTTTTTTAAATTTAGATTCTAAGGAACCCATTCTGTCCAGAGAAAAATCGATGAAAGGACTCCTTTCTGAGTTCCTCTCTGGCGATTGTGACTCAAGTCTTCTTCAATCAGCTCTCTGAGATACTTGGACGACCGGGCCCCCCCTCCCCAAAACTACCGACAAGTGCTGTACTGGTACTACAAAAGGATTCTATTATTTATTAAAAGAGCTTCTGAACCGTAATCGTGAGGACATTGCAGAGACTTCATCTTGACAGAGCAGCTGCGCGTAAAAAATTACTAAAAGCAGAGCCATTTTTTCTTGGAGAGTTGATCAATATTAAAGTTAAAATCGCAAGGAGGCAGAATTTGCATTTATTTGCAGAGCGTTACAACCCATTTATTTTATTTTATTTAGAAAATTAGGAAATTCAGTCTTTTCATTCTTCAAGTGGGAATATTGGTGACCGCACCAAAGATGATGACAAATTATATTGGTGGGGATGATTGGGCGTGCAAATTTGACGGCTTTCTTTGTAACCAAATGGTGAAAAAGAGGCTGCAAAGTTCGAAAAATATGCACCTTTTTCGTAGCTCTATCGATTCTCACATTTCTAATAGATGCCCTCAGTATTAGAGCCCCATTTCTTTTCGCGAATCTGAGTTGAGAAATTCTGATTTCTTGACCAATTTGCCAATGTTAAAATGAGATTTTGGCCCGATTTGTCCTTCACGATCGAATAGGCCCTTCGGAGCATGGCTGCCTACATTGTTGATTGCTTCATTCGTTCCAGTTCTCCATTTATCTCATAACTTATTTTGGCTATGTCAGGGTTTCCACACTTTGGGCAACCTCGAAAGTCATGAATATGGAAACAGAATTTTCAAAAATTCAGGAATAGCTTAAGAAACTTCCTAAAGTTTCCGAAGCCTAACTTAGGAAGTGGAAAATCGCTCCCGAAGAAATGGGCGATCATTCACGTATGGAACTAAGGCATTGTAGAAGTAGGTCTCCGATGAAAGTGGAGGTAAACGGGCATGTAGCCTGCGAAAACGCACATTTCGATCCGGAAGATGAGGTATATATGTATTGGTCTGTGGTATCCCCGAGAGGATGATTGGATAAGGGAGGAAATTGAATCCACTTCAAGGTCACAGATTTACCTACGTTTGAAGTTTTCTTATATCTTTGTAATCTTATCTTTTGTTAATGTGAATGTATATATAGCACAATCTGTTATGTAATAGACTTTCTGCTTGAAATCTGCAGGTCTGTGGATGCCTGTTCAAGGCACAGCATTTGCTGTTGGTCTGATCTTAGACATACCATGGAGAAGGTTTTGAAGTATACTATTCACAAATGCTCCAGTTTCTCAGGCTCATATGCACCTGGGAACATCATGGAGAACAAGCCCATAGATCAGTCATCACGGTGGTCCTCTGACTCTAACAGCCCTCCTCAGTTTTTGGTTTTGAAGCTTGAAAAGCCTGCCATTGTGAAGTCTATTTTGTTTGGGAAGTTTGAGAAGACTCATGTTTGCAACTTGAAAAAATTCAAGGTGCTTGGTGGTCTGAGTGATGAACACATGATTGAGCTTCTTGAAAAAGGATTGCGCAATGATAGTTCCCCTGAGAGCTTCCGCTTGAAGCATGTCATTAGTGGCCATGTGTTTCCATGCCGTTTTATCAAAATCGTTCCGTTGCAGTCCTGGGGTCCGAGTTTTAATTACAGTATTTGGTATGTGGAATTGCATGGAATTGATGATTGGGATGTTGTGAAGCCTTCTATGAATTGGTATAACACATATCGAGAGGATGAAGCAGTTCGTCTCTGTCTGAAGCATTTTCGGCAGCAAAACTACATGGATGTCTTCCATGCGCTTCGGAAGCATACCAAGGCCAGAGTTCAGTTTGAGGATCCTCTCCTTTCTGAACTCCATAAGTTACTTGTGGTTGATGGGGACTTTGACAGATGTGAGCAGCTCTTGGCAGAACTACTTGAGAAAGGCATATTTAGCTCCTATTTGAGCCGCCAGGAGTATCAACCCGTTTGGGAGCGTTTGACTCCACCTTTGAAGGAGATGAATTCTTCCATGAGGCCTGGGATGCGTGGGGGACATCAAATGTGCATTGATGTGAAGTCAGAGACTATTTACTTATTTGCTGGCTGGGATGGGATTCAGGATCTGAGTGACTTCTGGGCATATTCAATCCCTGATAAAAGTTGGATATGCCTAAGTCGAGACACAGAGGCAGATGGTGGCCCCTCTCCCCGCTCATGTCATAAGGTGTGCCTTGATCCTGAACGCAAGCAGATATTTACCTTGGGACGGTATATTGATGCCAATACACAAGGTCCAAAAAGCTTCCAAAGTGATTTCTACATGTATGACATTGAGTCAAGAAAATGGGTGTTGATTATGGATGACACTTTGTCTATGGGTGGACCCCCATTGATCTTTGACCATCAGATGTGCATGGATGTAGAAGGAAGGTGCATTTATGTCTTTGGTGGTCGTGTTGTTCAATCCCCGGAGTCAGGAAATGAGGCTACAACTGAGGCTCTTTATTCTGGTCTGTATGCCTACCATGTCTCTACAAATACTTGGAGAAAGATTCGTGATGAAGTGTCCCCAGAACGGATGTCCATCAGGCCAAGAAGTGGTCATTCTATGCTCTTTCATCCTACCAAGAGGGAGCTGTACATCTTTGCTGGTCAGCGTAGCAAGGAGTATTTCAAAGATTTCTACATTTACAAAGTGGACACAGATGGGTTGGAAGAAGTTGAGGAGGCAGAAGTGCCATTGACTGGTGTGACCCAAAGAGCAACTCTTGATCCTGAGCTCAATGAGATCCATATGTTGTCTGGGCTTTCAAAGGAGAAGGACAAGAGATGGAATGGAGTTCGGAATTCTCTTTGGGTGTTTGATCTTTCTGAAAACCGATGGTCTTGTGTCTACAAAAATGATGCTTCAAACCAGGCACTTTCAGACAAGATTCAGAAGGAACCATGCCCTCGTTATGCTCATCAATTGGTCTATGATGAAGTCCACAAGATACATTATTTGTTTGGAGGGAATCCTGGTAGACCTTGCCTGCCAAAGCTTCGCCTTGATGACTTTTGGTCTCTCCATCTCTCTCGTTTGAGTAAGGAGCAGTTGCTTCGTAAGTGTCGCTTCCTCATTCGCAAACAGAGATTTCATGAACTGGCATCAGAAAACACAGTGTCAGCACTTATGTACCTCCAGACATCCTTGGCTGAAGTGATTGACCATTCTGTGAATGAGAATATCACAGAATTTCATCAGTTAGCTGCTAGTCTGTTTCCATCTACACCAGAAAGTGATGACATAGGTCAACAACCAACTATCTTCCAAGAAGAAGTTAATACTCCAGCACATTTCAGGTCTCGCACTGCTTTGTATGATTCCTTGGTCTTGCTGTTTCCAGAAGAAATGACTCAGCCTAAGGGTAATCTGGTGGATCTCATCAGCATGTGAATTCATGTCCATGTGGCTTTGACTTCCTGGTTTGTTTGAGTCACTTGACTAACATTTACAAAGCTTCAGCCTTGTTTTGCTTGGGTCATCCTAGCTGTGATGAATCTTTGAGGTGACTTCATCTCTTGTGATATAGGCCTATTTGACGTTCATATAATGAACTGTTTCTATTGCCAATCTGTTCCATATTATTTTTCTTATCCAAGCAACTGAATTTTTCCCTATGGCTGCTGGGGGCTTGAGTTGTCAATGCCCTGAGTCTCACATGATATGAGATTCATTATAAAAGTGGTCATAATATGCAAAATCAAATTTCCTCTTTGTTACTGTAGTTTGAGAAATTTGACCCTTCTCACCCTTTTGAACCATTTAAAATTGAAGGTCATGAAGGAGATGTACCAGGAAGAATTAGTTTAGTATAAGTTTTTAAATGTCTCTGAAGTTAACTCAAAACCTGTTGCAATTAATTCCTCATAATATGATTTCCCAATTATTCTCAAAGAAAGCATTGAATGACAAGGAAAAGTTTTCCATGAAATAGTCCACTGTTGCTTGTATGTTTAGTATTAATGCTGCATAATTTACATTTGAAGGTATTACAAGCTGGAGTGAGAGCTGTATTATCCAATTAGGAGGGAGGAAATAGGTTTATTCAAAATGGGGGTGATCAGGACTCCAGGTGACTCGGACTCCCGTACTCGTCGACCCATTCAGGTGGATCCTGATCCGATTCCACCAGAACTGTGAGCCTTATCCAAATTTGCTGTCTTGAAATGGATAGCAATGGTAGGATGCACAATGGGATCTGTGTATCCTGAGGTTGGAGTCGGAGGATGGGGATGCTGAGTCAGAGCTCCTCTACATCCCATCAACCCCTCGTATCCGAACCCGACGACATCGGGTTCATACTTATGCTCATCCATCTGGTGTTGGTTCCACAACTGGTCGTGGGAAGAGGGGCCGACGTTATGACAATGGTATGAATCATACCATGCCTTGTCTTTTTTTTTCACTCCTTTTAAATTTCTTGACTTTTTTTCTAAGAAATTTTTATTACAGTATTGCTAAGGCCAACTGGATGAGGTTCCATACATTCATGCTAATATATCTTATGTAAGGATAAAAATTTCTCTCTTTGGGATAAGGTTTTTTGAGACCCACCCTTTGCAATTTTGAAAATACAGCTTGAAGCAACTGGTCGGTTGATTTTTCATGAAAAGTTTCCTTTTTCAATTGAAATCAAAATCCTGATCTATCATTAAATGGTAACATATGACAATGACACTAGATGACCTTTTCCTATGAATTTCTATCTTAGCCTTAACCCTTTCAGACCTGAATTAAGGCCACTATTGGAATAATATCTTTTTTGCATTTTTGAGATTCTCTGTGACTGTAATTTAAATTTTCATGCTTTATATATAATTTTCGTAATTTGTATAAATTTACCATATCATACCATTTATTATATATTAAACATTTATTTAAATAACTGAAGATTACAAAACTAATGGATGAAAGAAGGCCTCTGACAGAACTGAGCCATGCATAATTGCGCCCTTTGTAGCATAATATGGAGCACAAAGTCACGAGAATCCTAAGAAATTGCCATAGACACAATGTAAATGTAATGTCCATTGGAATGGATGCCAGGTCTGAAAGGATTAAGTATAATACCTTTTATGTTATGTTTTATGTCTTTGCAGCCATGTACCTGATAAACCTAATAGATGATGACTTTGAGGAACTAGACATTCACCACTTCATTGAAGGTTCAGCTTCTGGATTTGCTCTGCTTTTTCAGAAGCATGATCTCATGGAGGTTAGTCTCTCCCACCAAAGACCACTAGTTACTACTTAATATCACCTCTAGGAACTGATGGTACGATGAAGCATAGGGGAATCAAATTTGCTGCTATAATTGTTATAGGCATGGAATCACTTTGTGGACCTGGGTGAGGAAGAACAGATGGAGATGCTTGGCATGCAGAAGAAAAGAAAGAGCTCAGATGGAGAGAGCCATCATGAAAGAAGGAATGTCAGAAAGTCTTCAAGTGAAGACAAGACAGCCAATCATCCTGGATACATGGGAGGAGAGGCCGAGGCCTATCTGAGGATAAACCAGAGTCTCAGGACTCTCTTTCATAGAAGACATCTCCCCCTTGTATGTCAAGAGAAATCAAGGAGTGGATATGAAAGACTTATGCTGAGACCATTGCTCTTTTGCATCTCAGGGTATTCTGGCAGAGCTGGAGGAAGAAGTGGTGGATTTCTTTGGAGAGAGCCCTATGGATGTTTATGTATCCCGTGCCTTATCTCCTCTGCAGAGATCATTCCTTCATGCAATTTGCCAATTTCACTGCCTTTGTGCTAACAGTGAGTCCTTGTGTACTTAGTTTTTTTTAATGCATTGGTGTGCTGTTTGCAAGCTGCGTTGAACTCAGTATTGCCACAGAGCCTAGAATGAGTGTGCTCCTGCTGCTCCAAATCATCTATTCATTCTTCAATGAGATGCAGAGAGAGTGAGAGCATTGCCTTCGAGGAACTCAACCTTTCTCCCCCCCACCCCCTTGCAATCCAGCCTTTACTTGAAGACATACTTTGCACTGCTTCAGTGCAATCAAGTCTTCATTATACCAAGAATTGAAAAGAACAAATAGTCCCAACATAGAATCTAACAATTTTTGCTTACTGGAGATTTTTTCATAGGCCAATGAACTTGACATGGTGCAGACTGAGCACATGAGAAACTTGTCAAATTTCATCTGAATCCAAATTTGTTTTGCTTTAGCAAGACTTAGCAATTACTGAGATGGAACCAGAAAGTGAAAATGGAGAGGGTCTAAGTTCTGGTCAAGCCCCATCCCTGGAAATTTACAAGGCCTCCCATCTCTGAAAATGAGATGGAATACTGAAGAAACTGAAAACATGCAAAGACTGACACTGACATTTGACTCCCAATACTGATCCCTATTTTCAAATGCAGAAAAGTTTTTTTTTTCCCTTACTTTGGAGATGATATAGGCATTGTTGATGCTTACTGATTGACAGAGCCTTACCTACTGTAGTGCCATCCTTGTTTTCCCTTCATTGGGTTTAAGAGTTCTTGAAGTTATTTCCACCATATGCTGCTGCACTCTTATATCACTGAACAACTTTACCATGTGAATGTTGAATTGGTAGTTTTTATATATTTCTGCTAAAGTATTGCACATCGGCAACATACATGTGAAGCTTGATTCAAAGTCATAGCATTATGGTCATTACTGATGACGTGAGAAGTAAAAAAAATTCAGCTACTAAATCAAAGCTTTTCTGATGACTGTGCCAGTGTTTAAAAATACAGTTTGAAGAAAAGGCAGCCAATGATATTTTGTGGAGGTGGTTGGGTGTTGCAAAATTTGCAGGCAGTATTTTTTGTATTTCTTTGTAGTGGAGAGAGACTGAGTTGTGGTGTCCCACCACTGTCTGGAATACTGTACTTTTGATTTTTATGACTTGTATTTACCATGAAGACTGCTTTGATTAAAAATTGAGAGTCATGGGGATTCAGACAATACCTATTTCATGTCAGCTTCAATTCAAAACATGTTATAAAGCCATACATTTTGTGAGAACTACTTCAGATTGGGCAGCTGAATAAACTTTTATAGATGGAGTTAAAAATAAAATGTGTTACATTATTGGGCCAATTTTTTTCCACCCACCAAATATACAGTTATTCTCCAGCACAACTAGTTTTCTTATCTAGTTATGCCTTTTTTTTTAACTTCTTAGGAAAACCTTGACATATCAAAACAATGATTACCTCAATCTGAAGGCATCTCTTAACTCAGCTCAACTTCCAATTTCTTACATTATATCCAATAGCAACCAATTCATTCTATTAAATAGTTTCATAAATATGCCCCTTTAAAATAGTCATGTGCTGCATAAAAATTTCCAGAGCTTGAAAGTGTATATTTTCTTCAATCCATTTAGGCCTGGAATCTGGGGATAGTCCAGTACGAATGATGCAAGTGGATAACCCATACCTAAACTTCCCATGCAACTGCTGCAGGCTTCTCAACTATGTAGAGACCAAGGTTCGTGCAAAATAAATGTTCTTTCGTGGAGAAATGAGAGGTCATGGAACCAGAAGTTGACTGGATTTTGCTCTGAATGTTTTCATGTGTGGCATTATATAGTGTGGTATGCATGTTTTTTTCCTCCCAGTGATTATGACATTTATTGTGGTCATTGGCATTGACATGCCAAAGCACTTGGAAATGAAATATAATTTTTATTCAAGCATGTGAAATACTTCATTATTCAAAGGTCATGATAAGAAGTACTGTTGACTAAAAAAAATAAAAACATGACTCGTCACATTCATTTGAGATCGTCTTCTGGTCCATTTGCACAACATTGGTCTTGATTTTCATTTCATTGCAGTTCAGGTCAATCCTCCTTTGACAGTCATGACTTTTTAGATTCCTTAAGAGGCCCTCTCAGGGTTCGAAAAATATGTGATTTCCACCTCTTGTATATCTTTTGCGCCAGTTTGCTAACCCTCTTATCTTCATGTCTACAGAGACGGTGGACCACCTTCCCTAGAAAGACACATAAATGGACTGGTACTTAAAATTTGTAACCTCCAGAGGAACACCAAAGCCATTTTGATGCTCGACTAACCAGTAATATACTAAATCACAGTAACTTCCCTGATTTATGAATACAAAATCAGGGTAAATATCAGGGCATCAGAACTGTAGGGAAGACATTCCGTTCCATAGTGTTTTTTAATGTTGAGAAGTAATTAAATTTCATTCTGTTATAACATTATCAATAAAGTTCCAATGCACACACCCAGTATGTCAAAATTATATGAAGAGGTTCACTTTGATGTTAGGAAGTGGGCAATCCTTCACCTGACAATGTAACTTGTCCTCATGTGGATCATAGAGGAAATATTTATGAACAAAATTGACACTGAAATTGACAGTTGGACAAAATGGAACTTGCAATATAAATGTATGATGGCAGCTCATCAAGAGTTAACAATAATTTCAATAACTGCATCTTCTACTTGTGAATTGAGTTATTTCTTGCCTTGAAGGTTGAAATTATTAAGGACTATGATACAAAGATATACTTATTTCTATATTCTATGTTAGAGCAATACTAAAGGTTCACAAATAAAACGAATATCCAAAGGGATTTCTCTTTCAGAAGTTGAACATAAAGTGTTGTAATTCTCAACTTATCCCATGATAATTTGCCACAAAATCACATGAGGGATGTTGATGTTCCACTGGAGTTAATGGAGATGCTCAATTTAATATTTTTCCAAACTCTTCAACTAAGTAACCACGACTAGGATAAGGATGTTAAAATCTCATTCTCATCTCCGTTCAGTCATTATCTAGCTTGGCTGAAGCTACAATGCAACGAGGACAACTGGGTTACGACTAAACACAAATGTAAAATCAATCATCGACTCACAGCAAAGGGATGATGAAGAAATTTTTAAAATAATATATAGGGTGGTTAAAAAAAAAAGCTCTATGGTTTCCTATGGGAGAAACACAGTTTCATAAATGTAGCAACAAAAAAATCAAATTTGATACATGATCGATCTTTGACAGTTACAAGGTATTGAGATGGTTGCCAGCTTTTTTTTCAGCACCCGTCAAAATTGTGCGATGCTCATTTAGAGGTGAATTAAAGGTGCTTAGAGGTGGATCATTTCACCTCAACTGATGTGATTGCCTGTGCTTGACATCTCATAATTCAATGAACTTTTCAACTTTAACTTTTCAAGGGACAGTCAGATCTAGCTGATACTTGACAAAGAGGTTCATGAGTCTAAAAGGTTTTTTTATTTTTTTTATTTCCACAAGATGGTGCTGTATTCCGATAGAGGGCACTGTTGTTGACTGGATGATTGCCGGTGATTAAAAAAAAAAGGTGTAATGCTCCACCTGTAAACTATGTAACAGGACAATACAAGGCCCAGAGAATTGTCTAGAAACCAAAACCAAGACAATCTTCTCAACACCTATATGTTAAATGTCAAGAGTTTATGAATCTGATATTTTTTACTCGAATACACGAATCGTACTTTCTCCCTTTGAAAACAGTGGAGCTTTTCTTTTTTTTTCACCCTCGGTCACCTGGTCAACAGCAACGCCCTCTATCGAGATACAGCGCCATCTGGCAGAAGTGAAAAAAAAAACCTTTTAGACTCATGAACCTCTCTCTCAGGCATCAGCAGGATCCAACTGTCCCTTGAAAAGTTAAAGTAAAAAAGTTCAATGAATTATGAGACGGTCAAGCACAGGCAATCACATCAGTTGAGGTGAAATGATCCAACTCTAAGCACCTTTACTTCACCTCTAAATGAGCATCACACAACTTTGGCAGGGGTGCTGAAGAAAAGCTGGCAACCATTTCAACACCTTGTAACTGTCAAAGATCAATCACGTATTGAATTTAAATTTGCTACATTTATTAAACTATGTTTCTCCCATAGGAAACAGTAGAGCGTTTTTTTTTTTAACCACCCTATATAGCCTGAGCTAGATTGACAGGTGGAGGGGGAGGAGAGTATGAGTGGTTGTGAGCAAAGAGGGTAGGAAGGATGGGTGGGGGGGGGGGGGGGGGGGGGAAAACTACGTACCATGATTTGGTACATATCTTTTAAGAGTTGAGTGGTGATTTCTAGGTGTGAAGGGAACAATAAAATATAAATTGTCATCACTTTGGTTTTGTTTTGGTAATTTTCTTCAGCCATTTTAGAAGGTAGCAAAGAGTAGATGATGCAATTATTTAGATTATCATTAACTATTGAAGAGCTGTCATCATACATTTATAGTGCAGGTACCACTTCATCTGATTTCTCATTTGGGACCAAAATGCCCCAGACAATTTCGTCCGAGAACCCTTGTAAACTATGTTACCTTTTGGTTTGACCATCTGTGAGAAAGTCCATTCTTGTATCAAATATCACTACTGTACCAGAGGTACATATCATAAAGCACCACTCATGAGATAGTCATGAGAGTGAAAATACTACAGTAGAAAACTACACTGTTGAACATACGTATACACAGCTCAGGTGAAACCTGCGAGGCATGACACAAGACATGCTTTTTACACCTCTTAAGCCATGAGTGAAAGTTTCAGGGATAACCGACTCAATGTCCTAAGGCAAAAGAAAAAAGAAACACAAGAAACACAAATAGAAAACGACAACAACAAAGGAAAGAGGAGCCCTTCTCTATCATGACTCAGAAAGTGAGTGTCAGCTTTGTTATGCAGATATATTCTTGGTAGGTCCTCAGTGTAATGATATAAACAGTTACAAACCAGTATGAGCAGAAAGTTCAATTCCATTATATTGCTCCTTCGCCATCATTCATATCGTTCTGTAAAGCATTTTGTTCCATGTGAAATCAAAAGTTCCATTCCAGCTCTGAAGCCCTGGTAGATATTGATAATTACAATAAATAACTATCAAAACTAATAAATGCACTACTTCTCCATAAGAAAAGAACCTCATCCATCACAAAGAAAATATAAATTTACCAGTTCCTGTTCGTAACAGAATGTCTTTGGAGGGTTTCTTCCCTTTTAGTTTCTCCAAGCATTTGCAGATATCATCAGGACTGGATCCATCCATGCTAGCCAAGTTGTTCAGTCTCTCCATATCTTCCAGGATCACCACTCCCTAGGAATAGAATATATTTTCTGCTCTTCCCAATCTTAAATTTCATTGTATTGCTCATTACCCATTGCATCAATTTGACTTACAGGCAAGATTTCAAGCTGAGTCTGTTTCAGGGGATTTGCACCATCAATATCTCTGATTTTGAATGAGCCATCCTTTGGCTTTCTAATAATGTATTTTTCCATTCTCCTCAGCAACTATACATTCAAGAATATCACATTTATTTCCAGGAGTGAATAATATATAGGCATATCCATTTCAACCATTCATATATTGCACTGCACAGCAGTATCATACAAACTCGTCATTTCGAGCCTGTGCAACTGAGAACTTTGAGACCGCAGCTCTTCAATAGAATTCTCAACACTTGCAACAGGTTTATCTCCAGTGAGATCAGGTACTTCTGGATACAAGGAATCCCCAGGAAGCACTACAATGACGCCACTGGTTGTATTAATCCTGACTGGCAGCCATCGCATCTTACGTTTTTTCACTAGATCCTGCTTTGATGCATCATTTCCTGGCATTCCACATCTGGTCATTTCAAGAAGTTCATAATACTGTGGAGGAGCAAGCCAGAATTCAGACTTATAATACAGTTCCAAAGCCTCTAATGGAGTAAGCCACTTGAAGCTAGTAATTTCATGAGAGTCCTTAATCACAGTTGGTGGTTCCTCTGATGATATGGTCATTGAAAAAAACATGGTATCATATCTTTTTTTCATGTCACTGGGTGTCAGCCAATTTGTCCATTGTTGCAAGTTAAGCACATCTGGCAAGTATTTGTAGCTGAGGCAGAATTCTAGGAATTTATCTGCTTGTTGAGCTACTTTCTTAGGCCAATCGCCAACATCAGAACCACTCAGGATCACTGGTGACTGAGAATCAATAGCCCTTCCCAAGAAAATCCCTGTTTCCTCAAAAGTCTCTCGGAGTGCACAGATCCTCAAGGCCAGTCCTGGTCTTTGGATGCCTTGACTCTTAAATTCTTCATACAGAGGGAATGCATACTGCCTCTCATCAGATTTAATGAGAGCCTCAATAGCAGAATCTGAAGAGTGAAAGAGCTTTTTCCACTCTGGATCGAAATCTGCAGAAGAGATGACTCCTCCAGGGAAGACATGAGCATTAGCCATGAATTCACTACCAGCACTACGTTGGACCAACAGGATTTTTTCAACTGTCTTCAGCTTCTCAATGTCTGGTTTTCTCTTCCAGCCAAGAATAAGGCTTGCAGCATTCTTCCAGTGCTTCCACATGACCATATAATTTATCAAGGCTATTAATAGGCCTAGGCCTAAGAGTTTGTGAAGCACTTGGTTTCAACACACACAAGGAAAGATAAGTATCTCCTAACCGCTTCTGTCACAAAAAATCCGTTGGCAAACGAAAGAATGTGCGATTCAAGAGCCAAGTGTCAAAATCAGATGGAGAATAAATTTAAATCACGTCATAAGTTATACCAATACAAATTCTGATGGACACCAGGGAGTTCCACGTCAATCCAGAATGGTCATTCCAAATTTAATGTAGACCTATGCCTACCTGCTATTAGTAAAAATAACAAATCATGATCTTAGTTCATAACCACTCATGTACACTCTTTGACCAATACATAGTCCTGAAGAATCAGTTGCAAAACTCCACATCAACCTTGAATTGCGTAATTATTTTAAGATTTCAAAGTAGTGAAGGCCTAGGTAATGAAAGTAAAAATTCGAAATTTTAAAGAAAAGCAAAGGAAGATAACACTGCAAGTGCAGCACACAATGAGTAGAGTATGAATACCTCTAGCCAGGTATGCAATATTTGTCGATGAGTATGAGAAGAGGCAACGTCACATCCATACAGATCTATCAGCTGTAAAAATGTTAATTTCTTGACTTTCAAATATGTATTACTCTCATTTTAAATATTTTAAAATGCTAAAATTATCATACTGATGATCAGACTGAACCTGAGACAATACAATTTAGGGTACAGTTTGACGCATCCCTAATTCCAATCCATCATGGTCGCTTGGTGGCTACCCAGAACTGCATAGCGGGAGTTTAAAATTTCCTTGGAGTGAGTTAAAACAAGATAGAGACAATGGAGGGAGGAACTGTGCAGAGCCCTTAGAGGAAAGTCTTCGAGACTGCCATCTCCTGCTTCTGTTTTGGGTATTCTTGTGAGCTGGGCTTTGCAAGTGTGGAGAGAGCGGTTTTTGACACCATAATGGAAAAGCTCTATTCATCATGACAGAGCAGCCAGTAATCAACACTTGAAAGTTACGAAAATCAGAGCCATTTCTTTCGTGGAAACTTGATCATCATTAACGTTAAAGTCACGAGTGGGAAGAGTTTACATTAATTTGAAGAAAACTACAATCCATTTCTTTTTGTAATTACAGTTTATTAATAAAGTAAAATATTCAGTCTTCTTATTCTTCATGTGGGAATATCGATGACCGCACCAAAGGTGACGAGAAGTTATATTGGTGTGGATGATCAAGAATGCGAAATTTGGCAGTTTTCTTATTACCGAATGGTGAAAAAGAGATAGCAAAGTGGGGAAAATTTGACTTGCAGGCAGAAACTCAAGCCACCTCTTTTTTTGAGGAATTTGCATTGTCAATATCTTTGACTTTGAATGAGCTGTCATTAGGCTTTTAAATTATGTGTTTTTCCATCTTTGTCAGCATCTACAGTATACATTCAGGAATATAGACTTCTGAAAGAGGAATGTCAAATATATTTCCAAGTGAGAATAATATATCCAGGAGAAAATAAAATATGGCATGTCCATTTCAACCATTCATGAATTGCACTGCACAGAAGTATCATACAAACCTTTCATTTCAACCCTATGCAATTGGGAACTTTGTGACCGCAGCTCTTCAATAGAATTCTCAACACTTGCAACAGGTTTATCTCCAGTGAGATCAGGTACTTCTGGATACATGGAATCCCCAGGAAGCACTATAATGACACCATTGGATGTTTTAATCCTGACTGGCAGCCATCGCATCTTACGTTTATTTATTAGATCCTGCTTTGATTCATCATTTCCTGGCATCCCACATCTGGATATTTCAAAAAGTTCATAATACTGTGGAGGAGGAATCCAGAACTCAGACTTTTGATGCAATTTCAAAGCCTCTAATGGAGTAAGCCACTTGAAGCTAGTAATTTCATGAGAGTCCTTAATTACAGTTGGTTGTTCCTCTGATGATATGGTCATTGAAAAAAACATGGTATCATATCTTTTTTTCCTGTCACTGGGTGTCAGCCAATTTGTCCATTGTTGCAAGTTAAGCACATTTGGCAAGTATTTGTAGCTGAGGCAGAATTCCAGGAATTTATCTGCTTGTTGAGCTACTTTGTCTGGCCAATCACCAACATCAGAACCACTCAGGATCACTGGTGACTGAGAATCAATAGCCCTTCCCAAGAAAATCCCTGTTTCCTCAAAAGTCTCTCGGAGTGCACAGATCCTCAAGGCCAGTCCTGGTCTTTGGATGCCTTGACTCTTATATTCTTCATACATAGGGAATCCATACTGCCTCTCCTCAGACTTAATGAGAGTCTCAATAGCAGAATCTGAAGAGTGAAAGAGCTTTTTCCACTCTGGATTAAAATCTGCAGAAGACACAATTCCTCCAGGGAATACTTGACCCTGAGGCATATCCTTGATCCCAGCACTACGTTGGACCAACAGGATTTTTTCAACTGCCTTCAGCTTATCAACATCTGGTCTTCTCTTCCAGCCAAGAATAAGGCACGCAGCATTCTTCCAGTGCTTTAACATGGCTACATAATGGATTAGAAGTAATCAGGTTAGACCTAGGAGTTATTGCAGCCCTTCAAATACTTAGCAAGAACAAGTTTGTCTTTCCATTGGATTCAATATTTTTGCTCTTAGTCGTAATATACCCAAGGCAAGATGAGCACTCCCAGCTGCCTATCACAAAAATTCTGTTGGCAAATAAATGCCTGTTCAATTTAAGAGCTAAGTGTAAAAATCAGATGGAAAACACTGACAAATCATATGGCGAATACTGATAAATTTATGTTGGTCATAAGGGAGCTAACATAAAATGTTGTTATCAATTCAGACATCGTCATTCCAAATTCATTTTAGACCTTTTCTTACTTGTTAAGAATAACAGACAACAAATCTTCATCTCAATTCATATCAAATGTGTACTCGCTTAAGCAATGCATCAATCTGGAAGGTGTTAAAACCCCTTCTCAATGTTGTATAACATAAGTATGAATAAATTCAAGGCTGTGATGACCTGCCTTTTCCGAGTCCGATCCGATCCGAATCCGACTTGCATTCCACCCTAACCGAACCGAAGCCGATTCAATTTTTCTCGCATGAGTTCGATTCGATCCGCGGTTATCCGGAAAAAATCCTAAATTTTCTACTGAAACCTGTACGTTCGCAGAGCGATAAAAGATTATGGAATGTTCAGATTCGTGCGGCGGCTGTTCACAAGCCAATTTGCTGCACGTAATTGTTATTTTGCATTGTAATTGCACACCGCGGGAGTTCAAAGACCACTAGGAACGGAGAAATCCAACGCAATACAGCAGTGGATCAGGAAAAAAAAATTCTTAAAGACAGGAGGGGGGCAGAGACTCGAGCAGAAAGTCTGTCTTCCGGTGGTAGAACTGCTACCATCTTTCTCCATTCACATAAAAATCTATTGTCTGGACGTGGAATTGACATTTCTGGATCCCAGAGCCAGTCGTATTCTTTTCTCAATGCATAATTGGCAAGCGAGCAATCTTTCTTACCTCTTTCGGCTCATCCCGCAATGCAGATTTATCGGATTGTTCCGGATTTTTTCAATTGAGTAAATCCGATCCGCAGGAACAGTTTCACAACCGAGACCGATCCGATCCGACTCGAATTCTACGGTTCCTAGACGAAACCGACCGAAATCCGCCCTGACACCGTCGGATCCGATCCGAACCACGGATTATCCGAATCCGGACTCACCTCTGTCTGGGCCATACGAGGGACGTTCAATGAGTTTCAAGAATCGGCCCCACCCACATATCTTGGACTAAACTAAAGATGGTCCTTTTCTTCAACAGGGATTCAGTGATTAAAATGAATTTTCTTTGAATTTTTACCTGTAATGCAGACTCGCGGTGCTCAAAAAAGGGGGTGTGACCGGGTACCTGAATTAGAATCGTCGAGAAGGGACGGGCGTGCAATGATTTTGTGTTTTCGCCTGAGTGATCCAGCATTCCTGTGCCACAGCAAGATAAAATAAGCATTTCGGGGACAAGCCTCATCCCTTCCAGTCTTGCATGAGCAGTATAGCCGTTTTCGAACCAGGCATTTCTGCCTTTCTGCGGAACAGGCGAAGGTTTTGCTCAGCAGTGAAGGAAGCTGTTAATTTGGTAAAGTGCACTTGAGTGCTTATTAGATCCAATAGCTCTGAATGCTTCTTTATAACCTATAACTGTAATCGTGAAGACATCGCAGAGACTTCATCTTTGCAAAGCAAACATGCATTAAAAAATTACTAAATTCAGAGCCATTCAGCCATTTTTTCATAGAGAGTTGATCAATATTAAAGTAAAATCACAAGGGTCAGAATTTGCATTTATTTGCAGAATGTTACAATCCATTTCTTATTGTAATTTAAAGTTTATTTAGAAAAGCAAAAGTTTCAGTCTTCTCATTCTTAAAGTGAGAATATTGATGACTGCACCTAAGATGGTGAGAAATTGTATTGGTGGGGTGATTGAGCATGCAAAATTAGCCTGTTTTCTTATTACCAGATGGTGAGAAAGAAGTATCAAATTTTGACAATTTTCAGTTATTGGCAAAATTTCAAACTAC
Source organism: Darwinula stevensoni (assembly GCA_905338385.1). Classification (NCBI taxonomy): domain Eukaryota; kingdom Metazoa; phylum Arthropoda; class Ostracoda; order Podocopida; family Darwinulidae; genus Darwinula; species Darwinula stevensoni. Next base: position 24,380 of record CAJPEV010000884.1, read on the forward strand.
ATCTGTTTCATTGATTTTGCACCACCATTCCTGATTTTGAACAAGATGTCATTTGCCTTCCTAATTATGTATTTTTCTGTACTCCTTAATAACTATATATTCAGGAATATAGATTCCTGAGGGAGGAATGTTAAATTTATTTCCAGGAGGGAATAATATATTCAGGAAAGAAAAATATATCCAGGAGAGAATAATGTACCCCAGAGAGAATATTATATCCAAATGAGAATATACAGGAATATCCATTTCAACTATTCATAAATTGCACTTCACAATAACATATGAACCTGTGCTTTCAAACCTATGCAACTTTGAACTTTGAGACCGCAGCTCTTCAATAGAATTCTCAACACTTGGAATTGGTTTATCTCCAGTGAGATCAGGTACTTCTGGATACATGGAATCCCCAGGAAGCACTGCAATTGAACCGTTGGTTGCGTTAAACTTGACTGGCATCCATCGCATCTTACGTTTTTTTACTAGATCCTGCTTTGATGCATCGTTTCCTGGCATCCCATATCTGGATATTTCAAAAAGTTCATAATACTGTGAACCAGTAAGCATGCATTCCAACTTATCATGTAGTTCCAAAGCCTCTAATGCAGTAAGCCACTTGAAGCTAGTGAGCTCATGGGAGTCCACTATCACAGTTGGTGGTTCCTCCGATGATATGGTCATTGAAAAAAACATGGCATCATGCCTTGTTTTCCTGTCCCTGGGTGTCAGCCAATTTGTCCATTGTTGCAAGTTAAGCACATCTGGCAAGTATTTGTAGCTGAGGCAGAATTCCAGGAATTTATCTGCTTGTTGAGCTACTTTGTCTGGCCAATCACCAACATCAGAACCACTCAAGATTACTGGTGATTGAGAATCAATAGCCCTTCCCAAGAAAATCCCTGTTTCCTCAAAAGTCTCTCGGAGTGCACAGATCCTCAAGGCCAGTCCTGGTCTTTGGATGCCTTGACTCTTATATTCTTCATACATAGGGAATGCATACTGCCTCTCATCAGATTTAATGAGAGCCTCAATAGCAGAATCTGAAGAGTGAAATAGCTTTTTCCACTCTGGATCGAAATCTGCAGAAGAGATGACTCCTCCAGGAAAGACATGAGCCTTAGCCATGAAGTCACTGCTAGCACCACGTTGGACCAACAGTATTTTTTCAACTGCCTTCAGCTTATCAACATCTGGTCTTCTCTTCCAGCCAAGAATAAGGCTTGCAGCGTTCCTCCAGTGCTTCCACATAGCTATATAATGGATTAGAGTTAGTAATAGCGTTAGGTACGTGACCGACTCGTGTCCCTGCCGAAGGGAGGGGGAGGATATCACTCGGCACTGCCTTCAGATGACCTGGACAGCAGATAGAACCGGGCCACTTCTTGGCAGCGCTTTTTTTTTCAAAATATTGGAGTCCTTCTCTTGGCGGGTACTAGGAACACGTTTACCGGTTTCCCACCCAAACTTAATAATAACAAAATAATGTCTAATAATGAATATATTATAATTTTTACTTTCACTTTTACCTGATTTTATTTTTCAAATCCAACGTAAGGGTCAGCGAGAAGAATGAGGAAATTAATAAACTATGGGCGACTTAAATGATAAATTGAAAGAACAAGAAAGACTATACATCCACATATTAAAGTTAAACACTCGAAGACCTTTCGGCCAAAGGTAAATAGAATATATTCTATCTACCTTGCTTTTGGCCATCCTATTTTTTTCGGTATGAACTCCGCAGTTACTTGAAATTAAATGAATAACCACAAGGGAATAAGTACTGTAGATTATCTCACAGCTCTCCTCCCCTTACTCCGCAGGGAGGACAAGGAGATTGTCAATTGTTATTTTAAGGGTGTACCTAACTCCGCGAGGTACTCAAGGGGTATTCTCAGAATACCCCTTGAAAGGAATTCCACCCTTCTGCCTTCCCTTGGATCATCTTCAAGATTATACGATTACCTCCGAGGTAAATGCAGGCAACTTGTCTTCTTTTCACTTCTAGCCCTTTTATGGGCGTGGGAATCATACTTTCCACCACATTCTGTCTCATTTGTGAGCTGGAAGTCTGTTTCCCATCGATACCGGTAGGGAATGGTAGGGTACTTCCGAACTAATTTACAAAAGATTTGTGATCAATAAAATATGGAATCACTCGTGCTGCAGTGCCATATACTTGAAAGGAAAAGCAAATGTAGAATATGATGATTACGAATCAATTATTCACCATTGAAAAATTGTCTGATAAGTGAAAAACAATAAGTTCATTTGTCCTTCTATGAGTTGCAAACGATGCGTTGTTTGGAAAAAGGCAAAAGTAGGCCTTCACAGCTTNCTAATATCGAGAAACATTGTTCAGGGGAGAATGCTCATGTACTAATTGTGAGCGTTATTAGGGGCGCTTTTCTGTGAACTTTAGTCATTAGGAATTATTTTTGCATACTCTTGGACGGAACAGAAAGGAAGTCATTATATCCTGCCGACTCATTTTCGCGCCAGAGATCACCAGCCAATGACAATGGACTCCATCGAACTGAAGCACCTCATGCATGACAACGCACAAGTTTATTATTTAACTTTCTTTTATTGCCATCCATCTCAACCTAATTAGGTTGAAGCGGACGGAGAAGCTTCCTCATACGTTCCCTATCCTGTTCAACGGGTTCGGACTCAGCGAGGGAAAAACTGGGGTGGAATGCATAAAACTGACTTTAGCGTAATAAAGCTTTAAACCTTTTAGCAGTGCTAGTGGAAGTTTAAAGCTTCATTACGCTTGTCAGTTTTATGTAATCCACTCCTGAACCTCAAGTAGCAGCATAAAGCTGCAGTGTCTGGAGGACCGTGGCGCATCGTTTCAAAATGTTTTTGTTTTCCCTTAGATAAATGTTATACCTTCGGGAAGTCCTTACATTTTACCTTCTTGGAATACAGCAGTTTAACCTGATCGTCTTCCTTTTGATTGCATCCTCGTGTGTGTCGATTGAACCTGATTTTCCCCTTTTCACGCTCCTTTTTTTTACACCTGATTATCGGGAATGATTCCTTGCATCTTTTGGATGTTGTGTATAAAAAATAAATAAGTAACATACTTGCTAATTATTATTAAACTTTTCGCCGCTCTCCACAGCGCAGTTGAGGGTTGAAGGGATGACGGTAGCGTGACTGTTTTGTGAGGTTACTGTTGCATTCCAACCATTCATTACATTTTATTTATATTGTATGGTCCAACAGGATTCTCCAGGAATCTGAATTTAATTTCATGTCTCCAATGGAATAGTTTTAAAGGTGTCTAAAAATGAAAAAGATCGGCTTTCCTTGGAGCCTGAATCAATGCATATGGAAATTGTAGGGTCTGAATATATGAATAGAGGTGGGCAGTATTTAAAATACGTATTTCAATACATTTGAGGTATTTTGTATTTGAAATATAATCTCTGCATGAAATTTATTTTGAAATACTGTACATTTGACAAAATACAAAATACTTTGAAATTAGTTCTGTCCAACTCCTTCTGTCAACTGATATACAATGTCTCCATCCCCTCTTCAGCCCCTGTAGAGAGACTTTTCTCTTATGCAGGAATGATTTTATCCCCAAAAAGAAGATCAATGAGAGATGAGAGCTTTGAGAAACATGTGTTGTTGAAAGCCAATAGTCTGAAGATTTAAGAGCTTTCTGATCTTTGGCCAAAAAAGACGTAAACTAGAAGATTTTTGTATTTTCAACTGTATTTTGTACTGCAAACACATTTTTTATTATCGGGTAATTGTATTTCGTATTTAATTACTCAGGCACCTGTATTTTGCCCAGCAAAACCCTGTCCTTCCACATTGTGCAGAAGCTAAATACTTCAAGTTCAGCAGCGCAAGCATTGGGAACTTACTGTTTCCCAATCAAACGTCTGTACGACGAGAATGAGTGCGAAAGAGGCGACAGGAAATGGAGCGGGTGATAGACGTAAAACTTGGGAAGATACCACGTCGTATTTGCTTATTCGCTTAGCAGAGCGAACCAAAAAATTAACTTGCCGACTCATTTTCGTGCTTCGGGATCATGCATGACGCATGAGGTGCTCCAGTTCGATGGAGTCAAGCGTCATAGGCTGATGATCCCCGGCGCGAAAATGAGTCAGTAAGTTAATTTTTTTGGCTCGCTCTACTAAGCAAATACGATGTTGTTCTGCAAGAACACGTGAGCGACAGTGTAGAAAAAAAAGTGGTTGCATTCCTCGGGAGGCAAAGGCCGAGGATCACATCTCACTTTGTTCTCCAAAGAAATAGTTAATACCGTTATTGGGACGATTCACCAGCTGGAGATTCAGGAGACCATCGCAAGGGAAGTGAGGAAAGCGGGGGTGTTAGTGTAATTTAACGCAACTCCGGACATAACCTCAAGAGATCAGTGCTCTGTCATCATACGGTATGTCACAGAACGCGTTAACGAGAGGCTTCAGACAGTGGTAGATAGCGAATCTGAAACTGGAGAAAACTAGTTTCAATTACTGGCTCGGATCCTCAAGTCCAGCAAAATCGACATAAGAAAAAACGTTGGCAACTCAACGGATGAAGTAGACAACATGCAAGGACGAAACAACGGCTTCTCTTCGAGGCTATCAACGGAATCTTCTGACCGGATTCATGTCTATGCACACGTATTGAATTTAGTTCTGGCAGAGTTGACAGCGGTTGTCGCCGCAAGTGCGTCACTCTTCAGTCTGATGAACGACGTCGCAGTGTTCCTTCGAGGATCATGCTAAGGAATGGACATGCACCATCGCAAGCTCTCTATGATCTGCCAAACCCGCAGGTGGCTTGAAGACACAACACAATGAAAAGTGTTCGGATCATTTGCAAATCAGGAGGAAGCTTTATTCATTGCCCTGGTTGTCAAATTAGCGAAGACTGAAGAGAATCAGAGGTCGAAACCAGATGCGCGCGGGCAGGGCCGTTTCTAGGCGTGTTGGCGCCCAGGGCAAGAAGTTCCAACGGCGCCCCCCCTCCCTCCCCCTTTACCCCGCTTGCGCCCCGGGCGATCGCCCGCTTCGCCCGCCCCTAGAAACGGCCCTGCGCGCGGGAAGGCAAAGACCTATAAATGGTCACTATTAAAAGTATGAGGCAGTTCCCACAGCTCAAATTTATCTGCGTGTCTTTCAATTGACGATGCCATTGTCGAAATATCTTAAAACAAGGGGAATGGATTTCATAAAGGCCCATCAAATATTGTATACCATATGGAAGGAATTAAAGAATTTTGCTAGAGATTTCGACATCGTGAAGAAAGCGGCATATAATTTTGTGGCTTGGGCCAACGCTCATCTGCAAGAACTTTCAGATTGTGAATTTGAAGCACATGCCGCTTTGCCCGAAGTGGTCAAGCAGAAAGAAAATGACCGGTGAATCCGTTCATGATAAACCAATCTCAGACGCTGCTACAGCTTATAGGGTTCAAGTCCACAATGTAATTCTCAACAAGGTCTGCAAGAGCATGCATCGCTGTTTCCTTGGCAGCAGACCCCTGACCTTGTTTGCCTGGACCCTGAGAACTTCATTGATACAATAGATCATGGGCTCCAGGCTCTGGCGCTGGAAGAATTACGCAAACGCTTGATGGAAATTTTCTTCTTCTTCTTAAGTATTCTGCCTATTGGCAGGTCCTAGGCATCCAATCTTCTCCATTCCAATCTGTTCTCCGTCTTTCTCTTCATTTTCACAAACGACCCTTCCTTCAGTTCCTCCAGCATGCCAATTCTTTTCCTTCCTCTAGGTCTTTTCCCTTCCATTGGATGGAAGGATGGAAGTTTTATGACAGATAATTTACGATGTGAATTAATCAGTCCTGCTCTGCATTGGGAGAAGCGCAAGAGATACCTCAATTCTCAAAACCAGAAGAATATTCGGTCACGAGAGCAACAACTTCTGAAGAAGCCACGAGAAAGGAAAATGAAGATGACATTGAAATGGAGCTGGTGCAGAAGCCATGCTCGAGAGGCATGGACAGCGCTATTTGTTGCTTTCAAGTTCCAAGGCAATACAACTTACCAACGGAAGTCTATCTTGTGATAGGTCAGGCCTATAAATTCTTACTGACACTGTCTTTCACGCAAGTTGCCTGTGAGAGAAGCTTCTCCGCACTGAAGTTCATCAAGAATCGACTGAGGAGCGCCCTAACACAAGAGACCTGGAGGCTTTCATGCTCATGGCAACAGTACTTACATACTTATGAACCTTGACAAGGAAGTAGTGATCAACAGGGTTGCAGAGTGAACTTGTGTGCAGTTTACTTGTGCCATAAGGGAAAGTAAGCTATTTTCAGCTTTTTCTGAATCATGAGGTAGGTTCAATTATTGCATAGTAATCCATTTCATAAATCAATTCAGGCTTATAAGTCACAGCCTCAATGAAGGCCTGTGTAACTAATAATGTCAGGGTCTATTTTTTGGCCCAATCTGCAGCCATCAATATCTCCTCTATGCTGTGGTGGATGTGTTACAGCAAGGTTTTCATGCACTGTCTGCTTTCAGATGCAATGAACACAAAGTGTAAGCAGTATCAAAGATGCACCATATCTTGTCATCTTTGCCCAGTTGCCCAGGGTGGAAGCATATATATTCCTATTTGTCGAGTCTGTTTTACAATACCAGTCACCCATGAAATATTGAAAGCATTGCTCTTAAATTTTACACTGCCACAAGGCTTACTGGCAACCATCTTGGAATACTGTGTGAATATATTTGAAAGAAACCAACTTGTTCCATCTGGCCTGCAAGTTCATTTGCCATTACAGATTGGTTAGAGGATTGAGATCCTATTTTATTTTTCCCATCCCTACACCAAGTTGGCAACAAAAGGCAACCCTTCACCAACAGCTCAAGGGCCAAATTTCTTATTTTTACCTCAAATCGGCCTAATTACCCAAAATAGCTAGCCTTTGATCGTGTTTTAATAACAAGCATTATCCCCTTTGGGAGTAGGGGATATGCCATTCTTTGTAATCAAACATTACCAGAAATGAGAGAATCACCTATCCAATGTCTCAAACTTTGTCTATTCTCTCATGGGATACACAGTATGTCAACTCCAGATCTACCAAATCACTGTTATGCAAGTGATTCAATTATGATATGGATATTATACAAGTCAAGATCAGGTCCGAGAATTGGAAGAAGAGAAACTGTTTTCAATTTACAAAACCTGACTCGTATCAAGACATGCAGCCTTTGGGTCACAAGAGAGGAATAGAGTAATCTCACGATCATCACTATCAACTTTTACAACATTATTCCATCTTGTTTTATGCCAAATGCATCCAAATGAACAGTTCCTGCCATGTGATTATGCATAATGTTATCAATAAGGATATCATTGGCACTAACATATCACAAGTAGTTTACTTTCTACACCAGAAATGCAATGTACACTACCCCTAACTACCAAGCATAAAGTAAATCATGAGGCCAGTCCAATATATTTTGGGCCATCATTCCACAGAATTAGGTTAGTGGGGATATAAGTTGGCAGCCAAGGAAGCAGGTAACATCTCTCAGAACCACATCATGGTGGATATCTCTTTGCACCAAGGGATGTCTCACTGCACAGGGACAGGAGTAGACTGAATACAGTATTCGTTGTGACATGATTTGTATTTTCCAGCTGATTCAGACACTTAGCTCTTAAACCAGATAGGCTTTCGTTTTCCTGTGGAATTTTGTGGCAGGGGCAGTTGGGAGATGCTCATCATGCCTTAGGTGTGTTGGAACCAAGTGCAAAAATATTGAATCCAATAGGAATACAAACCTGTCCTTGTTAAGTATATGAATGCTCCATTAGCCCATAATGCCCATTAGCCCCTTCAGCTGACTCATGTCCTTGTGTGTTCCAACACACCCAAGGCAACATGAGCATCTCCTAACTGCTTGTGTCGCAAAAATTCCGCAGGCAAACAAAAGCCTATCCAGTTCAAGAGCTAAGTATTGAAATCCAGGGTTCACACTAGCTTTTTTAAATCTTCGAGTCCCGGCCGCTAGCTTTAGCTCAGTGGGAACATGTTCAGGTGGTTATCCATGAGTCCCATGGACTTAGATGTGTTGCAAATATGAGTCAGGGACTTGCTATACCAAGTTAACGTGAACCCTGGAAATCAGACGGAAAACATAAGAATCACGTCACGGCGAATACTGATACAAAAGGGAGCTCATATAATGTCTCTAAATAAATTCAGAAATCGTTATTCCAATTTCATTATATACATTTGCTTAACTAGTAAGGGTAACACAAAGCAAATCAGTTCATAATCTCAAATGTGCACTCTCCTGACCAACGTATCGATCTGAAAAATAAGTTGTAAACTCCATATCTATGTTGTATTGCATAAGTATGAATAAAGTCAAGGCAATGAAGGCCTGGGGCATAAAATAACCGAAAATGGAGAACTTAAAGAGCGAACCAGGAAAGAAGACAGCTCGGCCAGCGTAATACGCAATTCAAATACTAATGCCTCCTCGCCAGGTATGCAATATTTGTAGATGAATAAGAGACAATAGAACATCTATGCAGAGTTGTCAACTGAGAAAAATTTTAATTTTTTATTTAAAAAAAAATTATTTACCTTTTAAATCTATCGAAATGCTTACAATTTAGTTTTTATTGAGATCGAATCTAAGAAGAGTCCATTTAGGCCTTGATTACAGGCATCCCTAGTTTCAATCCATCATGGCCACTTGCAGACTCCCCGGAGTCACTTAGTGGGGGTTTCCACTTTCCTTGGAGTGAGTTGAAACAAGAGAGAGACAATGGAGGGAGGAAGTGTGCAGAACCCTAGAAGGAAGATCCTCGAAAATGCCATCTCCTGCTTGTGTTCTGAGCTGGGCTTTGAAAGTGTGGAGAGAGCAGTCTTGGACACCCTTACGGAAATGCTCACTTCATGTGAGGGACTTTCTCTAATAGATCAGCCCGATTTAAAGTTCGACTCCATCCTGATAGTCGTCGAAGCAAAATGAGACGTGAGATAACTTTGGGAAAGGATAACTTTAGGGTCGATATAAAGTCTGCTATAATTGGCCTAACCTTGGCCTAACCTTGGATTCCACTGACCAGAAGAATCTGGTGTCAGGGATTTTGAGGTTTTAATTTTTTCTTGCCGATTCTATTGCTCCCAAATTAGGTAGGTTGTATTAATCAAGCCTCTCACATAATAATGGCAAGGCCTACCTTGAGTTCTTTTTTTACCATTTGGCTGCTATCAGACTTGAATCCCTCTACCTAAGTCTGTTTGCAGCTAAAAGGGAGCACAAGAACTAATCTGTAGTCCTTAGCTTTCGTCTTAAAAAATTACTGAATATGCATGCTTTTCTCTATTTATCCCATTTAATACCTTTAGATTTGTTTCTTTTGCTTGAATTGCTGAAATTGCAATCCTAAAATGTGTTTGTACTACGTACCATGATTTGGTACATATCTTTTAAGAGTTGAGTGGTGATTTCTAGGTGTGAAGGGAACAATAAAATATAAATTGTCATCACTTTGGTTTTGTTTTGGTAATTTTCTTCAGCCATTTTAGGAAAATATATTTCATTCTGTTGCCATGGATTTTGGAAAAGTAGAATTAATTCTGAAAATTAGATGTGAAATTTGGAAGTTATTGTTGTCAATAGAAACCCTGATGTAAAAAAGGATGCCAAAGCTGCCACCACATTGTTCAAGTGGACTCCTTGGTTCAGAAGAGTGAATAAAGGACATGCTGAAGCATAAAAAATATAAATTCAATGGATCTATACCATACCTATCAATAGCAGGGCTCACACTAGCTTTTTAAAATCCTGAGTCCTGGTGCCTAGCTTCAGCTCAGTGGGAACATGTTCAAGTGATTGTCAGTGAGTCCCACAGACTTAGATGTTTTGCTAATATGAGTCCCACCAGAAAGTATGAATCAGGGACTCGCTATAGCAAGTTAATGCGAACCTTGCAGTTGCTTTGAATGCTTCTTTATAATCTCTCTTTTTTTGGGGGGGGAGGAGGCTGGTTGCATGTTTTACCAAAGGCCACTTTGAAGTAATTATTTCTGCATCTATTGATTTGTTCACCTCATGCAGCATAGTTATGGTATTTATATATGGTAGTTATGGTATTTATATCGTAGTTTCTCATCTTGAAAATAAACCCTACATCAGTGCATGTCTACATTCAAAGTCTACCTCAAATTTGTGCAATGACAGCATCAAAAGATACCGTTTGTTACCCATGACTCCTTACCACCAATAAACTTATGTTTGAAATAATAAGTGACCTTTTGCTGACTTTTCTGAAAACTATTCCATAAATTGTGCCCATTTAACTATCAGCCTCATTAAGTGTAACATTCCATTTCGCTTTTACCGGTTGCTCTTCTGTGTCAGAGACTTAAAATACCACATCCTCAGAAGCTGTAAAATGCCCTTCTGAATAAGTAGTTGGTTGATCCATTTCTTCCCAAAAGAAATGCTGACGTTACTGTAGCCTTGCAAACCTCAATATAATAAGGCGTCGATATATACATTTTAAAAAGAGGGCGGAAAAAGCAAACAAATGCTATTCAGCTTTCAAAGATCGATTACATCCAGAGGTGTCTTGAGGGAATGAGTTCAGCGGTTCGTGTCTCAATCTGTTTGCGCCTTTGATTCTCGCGGAGGATGCGTTGCATAGTAGGTATTTTTAGGTACCGCTTCGCTTTCGCTCTTGGTGCTCTGCTGTACATTATCGATGATGCGAAAGATGCCAGTTGTTTTCGGCGTCTTCGTCTCAGTGCCTCCCTGTCCCTGCAGGCGCATGTCTGCCCGTAGCACATGCGCCGGGCGAGCCGATGAGCCTTTGTGAGGTTCCACAGGCCCGTAATGCTGTTCTCTGGATAACGTCGAGGGACCCTTGAGCAGATTTTCACTCAATTGAATACGTTTTAGTGCATAAGACCTAATTATTTTTCGACTCATGACTTGCTGCATCGACAATCGACTTTCATCGATTGGGTAGACTCAGGGCCGGATTAAGAAGTGGCGAGTGGATTCTTGGGGCTACCCCCCCCCCCCCCCCCCCCCCCCCCCCCCCCCCACGACTTAATCTTTTTGAGATCTATGCAGATCGAGAGGAAAATACTTACACCGCCCATTCACCTTTAGAGATCAAGCACTTGCGTAATTAGGTTGAAAAAGTCTGCTTGTAATTCTGATCAAGTTGAAATACATAGCGGGGGGGTGGAATTTATGGTAGGGTCGGGATTTGCATCACCCACCCTATTTTACATCTGTACCGGGCTCTAAACTGAACCCGTAACTTAGTAATTCCACGGAGAGTTTTCTCGCCTACAAATCCAGAAGTGAATGGCTTCAGATGCTCATGTTCCATGAGAGAAGTTTCGCCATCACTTCATCAGAAGCCTCAGCAACATATCTGTAGATTGGAAAATGGGAAAATTCCAATTGTACAGAAAATCAAATTTCAGGTTTGAAAGGTTCAGAAGCAGCGTAGTTGAACAAAGGATAAAGAATCGCGAGTCGTCTCTACTATCACTTCGTGCAACAGAATCGGTATTCGGCCCCATAAGTGCTCGAATGCATTTATGCAATCATGTTGTCCCGCTTCCCAGTGTAGGCAGGATATAGTAAAGCCGATTGATCAGCACTGTGCCTATCCTGGTTCGACTCTGGCCGGGGCCGTTGACCGAACAGGAAGCACGGATCGGAGGGATGGGAAGGGCGGATCGGGGAGGAGCCGGGTGTGGGAAGGGAGCCAATGGGTAGGGAATTGGGATCGGGCGAGTCCATTCTCCGGGGGTGGGACACGGAGGACGGGGACCTTGACGAGAATCCCGGGGACCTTGGCCTCCATTCCTGGCCCCAAAATTCTCTCATTCTCGTTCTTCCCCAAGGCCAACACCGAAAGGGCCAAGGTTACCTTACTGTCCTCTCTCTCCCCGCTTTCCCTTTTCATCGATCCAACCAGCCCTTCCCATTCTCCTCATCTGTCGCACCCTCCCCATCCCCCTTCCTATTTGCATTCGTCCGCTCTCCTGTCGCATTATAGTCGCGTTTTCATGTCGTATTCCCTCGGTAGAGATCGCTCCGTAAGGGGCAGATTCCATTCCGTTCGCCACATTCACGGAAAGCATGTTTTTGTAGAAAGGGAAAGTGATGGCGGTCAGGGGCGATGGAAATGGAAAGTGAAGGAGGTCGTTGACGTGGCCCTCCCCCGACTAACGTCCTTTCACTGCCCCGTCCTTGCGAGGGAGAAAGGCAGAATCCCCCTCGCGTAACGGTCTATAACGGTAAAAAAATCGGAGGGGAAAAAAATATTAACCGGGGAAGGGCTGGGGCTAGGGTGAAACGGGACCGGCCGGTCATGAATCGGGTTCATTGTTTCCAGCCCCGGGAGAGTGGGGTCGTTGGACTCCGGTTCCCTCCCGTTCTTTCTTTCCTTTTTTTTCGTCGGTCATGCGCTGTTCGCACCAACTTGGCCCGGAGTTTATCATGTTTGGGAGGGGGGGAGTGAGTTAGTTACGAATTGAAAGCCATAACCTTTACACTTAACATAATAAGAGTCTTGTGCGATAGTGCGCCTTTAAGCAAAGATGCCAGCCTATGGGGCTTTGGAATCGTCTGCGCCGACTAATGATCCTCAGGTACTTTTGGATATCCATTAGGCATTCGAAAAACAGAATTAACTCAGTGCGCATGCCTATTTTACATCTTGCGTGGCCATGACGGCGATGCCAGCATGGACAGCGTGGCGCCCACGTGGCCGTTGCCTGAGGGTAACATCGGACTCCTGTCGTCGTGGCGGATGACGTCAGCTTGCATCAAAGGCTCAGCAGAGGACTCCGCTTCCTGGGAGTGGCGCATGCAGGTCATCCCCTGAGGAGGGAATGTGCCCTTCACTTTTCTGAGTTTCATGGTAACTCGGACCGACACCCGTAAAAGCATAGAGACCGTAGAAAATGAGGAATTAAATGCGATGAAGAGAATCGAGTTTATTACGGTAATGACGTGTCTCTTTAAGCATGATGACCTTCATGAATGCCCGCCCTTGAAGATTGAGAATGTTTTCTTGATCCATTCTTTGCAACTACTCTCAATTTAGACCTTCCAAGGTCAGCTGTTCTTAATGTCATGTCGTGGACCATTCTTGTACTGGAGTTGAAGTTTGCAGTTGATGTTCCCGAAAGCGTGAAGCTGCTGAACTGAAATTTTAATTGCAAAATGACCCTCGGTTGATGCTAGAAGGAAAAGGGGAAAATCGACTCGGAAGTTTCAGAAGAACTCGAAAAAGCAGCTTGTGAAGCAGTTCCTTGGGAATTTTCCCAAACTGAGAAGGGTGACATGCACCAGATTCGTTTAACTTTAAACTGTTTCGTTTTCATAATAGGCGTCAATGGGAATAAGTTTATCTCTGTTAAACTGATTCCCATAGGGTGCCTTTACGAGATCAGATTAGTTTATCTTAAACGGATTCGGTGCATGTCCCCCCGAGTCCGTCCAAGTCATATTTTGGAGCATAAACAGCAATTTCATCTCTCGACTCCTAGCAGCACCGAAATATGAAAAAATCCATAACAGACGCATGGCGTAATGCGAACACTAGCCTCGTGGATCATGGAGAGTCGATCGTCGGGATCTCGATTATAATTACGTCTCATATGAGTTGTGATTAATAACCAATTTAATATCAAAACGTGTCACTCGTGCGTGGAATTTGCACCCTTGTAGTCCTGACGGAGCTGGGCCGGACGGCTCACACTGCCTGCGAGCTGGCGAACCGGACGAGCCCGCTCGTGCCCGACGTGATATTCGCCCTCGCGTACCTCGGGGGGCCGGAGCCGGGATCGCTGCCGGGGTATGCGTGGAGGGGGGGACGGGCGAGTCTGTCGAATCCGGGGAAGGTGATGCAGAGTAAGAACCCGGCGGGGTTGCAGGCGGGGACGAGAAAGAAGCATCCGGCGCATATACCGGATCATCTTCCGCCGTTTCCAGATCCGCATACTTACATCTGGACGCCGGTGAGCCTCACGGATCGGATGCTGCATGAGGGTCTCTTGTAGCGGGTTTAGTAATTTTTTTCGCGTTTGGATTTTTGGGTGCAGACGTACAAGCAGCCCGTGGGTGAATACGAGGCGGTGCGGGAGAAGGTGGCGGCGCAGAAGCGGGACGTGGAGCGGGCGCTGTCGCGGTTCATGGCCAAGACGGGGGAGACCCAGCTCCTCTTCCCCACCCCCGACACGTCGGGAATGTTCTCGGGTAAGTCCTAGGACGCCTTTCGATCTGCTGTACCGATCCCGCGTCGAATGTCGTCTCTCGTCTCCCCAGCGATCGCGACAAAGCCGATCGGGAACGTGTACCTGCATGCGCTGCTGCCGAAAGACGGTCGGTTCGAGGACGACCCTGATCGCCCGCCCGAGAAGAAGAAGAAGCCGAGGAAGAAGAAGGAGAAGAAGAAGAAGAAGGAGAAGCACAAGAAGAAGGCGGGGTCCAGTGAGGAAGAAGGCGAGGAGGAAGACGAGGAGAAGGAGAAGAAAGGCGGCGAGGGCGATGGCGTGGCCAAGTCGGACGAAGGCGGCGAACCGGGGAAGCCCGACCCCCCCGACCCGATCGACAACCCCTACCTCCGACCCGTGAAATTCCCGAGAAGAGGATCGTGGAGACGGGACGATCTAACTTGATCCATAGATTATTCTCTTCTTTTTTTTTTACACTTTTTTTTCATTTATAATAAACATAATGAAATTGAGGATGAGTGGAAAGATTTTCTTCGATATTTCTTTTTCACGGCAGGAATAAATCGTCGCCTCGTGGATGAGGTCAAAAGAAGTTTTCCTGACCTTCGGTCGAGGTAGCGCAATGAGCTTATATAGCTTACAATGAGCTTATGTAGTTAGTTCTACATGTCTGTAACATATTGTGTTTGTTTTTTGTGCGAAATGCGATGGTTTCTGAAGTTCACTTCTGCAAACTGAAAACACGAATTGTTACATGCTCGTCTGGCTGCTGGCCACTTCTCGGAGGGTCCTGGGGCCTGTTCCACGCCGTATGCTAAACTTATTCTAAACTTTAATCAAAGAATAGCACAATAACGAAAAGTCTGTTCCTCGCCCAGACTCTTGCATAAACTTGGTCTGAAAGGGCATATTTTTTTTTACTGGGCAGACCCAAGCTAATGCTAATTCCACACGAGAATCCAACATCGGTGCACACAAATGGCAGAGAATATTCGTGTAAATATGTGCTGTGATGTAGGTGGTTTTTCACTTCAATCCACGACCTTTTCGCTTCATTTTTCTGGGTTACTAAGTTAATTAATGACATCTCCGCTCTAACTTGCGGAAAAGACGGGAATATATATATTTCATACCGGTAGCCGTGATGTGGTTCACGTGAATGGACCTCTAAACTCAGTTTAGATTTAGGTTTAATGTAGGCGATGCAAGAGCAAATGAAAGATTTGGGGTCTCTGACATGTTCTGTGCAACTAAACGGACTCCCTTGGTTACTTCTTCCAATACTTTCAGGGCAAGGTTGGATTAAGTTTAAATTTAGATTAACTTTGGCGGAGGCGAGGAACAGGCCTCTGAACCCGTTTGTCCAGACCTGAAGAGAAGGGAATATGATGGAAAGGCGATGGATCCCGTCTTGGGTTGACTCATTTCACCGATGTTTATGACGCGATCGATTGCTTCACCTTCCGTTTTTGCGCCGTTGTCGCCCCCTTCATTCGCGGTTTCGAAAGCTTTGCGGAACCGGAAAGGCTTCCCGCAACATTCTCGTCTTGACACAGGTGAAAACCGTATTAGAATCCGGAAAACGGAAATGTGTTCGAGTGACATCTATCATTCGAGATGAGAACTAGGAGGAGGTCCTTGTACTCGTGAGCTCTGCCTTTACTGCCTTTCCCGTTCCGCGCTACCTGCTATAGAGACCTATGCGGAGGCGTCTGGGTCCCGCGGTCCGTTCCGATGCTTTCCGGAGTGCTTAGTGTGCAGTTCGGTGGTCACTGCCATCGGTTTCTTGTTGCAAATACCTTCATATCTGTCTGTTTTCAAGATTATACTAACCTTCGAATGCAGAGTTTGAACTTTCCTAAAGCACAACAGATCAGAAAGCATTGAGCTGGAAGTACAGTGCTTGCAAATCACCAATAGCGATGGTGAGCTGTTGGGTGAGAAATCAAAATTTAGCAGGATTTCTGGAAGGATTCTATTGTGGAAATGAATTTTTTTTCGGGGGAAGAGCATCCTAATCCACCACCTTCATAGGGACAACACAGCACCGCAACGAAGTTCTCCTGCGTAAGCGAAGACTTTCGTTGACAGAACATCACATGCTTTTCTGATAGCGATTAGCCACCAAGCTCCAGCTGGCATCAAGCAGTGGCATGCCATGGATTCTTTGACAAAAGAAGGATAAGCTGGCTATTTTTGTGCCTTGTGTTCATGGTCTTCCAGTCCAGTGTTCGCGTCAGAGCACTGGCTTCAACGTCCCAATTGTAGTCGATGTACTCGTTAGTGTGTGTGTAATTCCGCTCAACCCGGGGACACCTCTAATATGGCTGAAGCATGCGCTGAGCTCCGGTGTGTTGGTAGATGCTCACGTAAAGTAGCGTATAATAGCCTTGAACTCAGCTGCTCGCCCTATCGGCAAGCATAAGGTTTGAGGTAGACAAGTCAAGGCCGTTAGATTTGACAATGAGTTTGGCCTAAAGTGTGCCTTTGGTGCTGTAAGGTTTTGCTAGGTGTCATATGCGAGGCCATTCGGCTCGAATCCTGGCTTTCACTGGGATTGATGAATGCGAGTGAATCATGTGAGCTGCGATTATGGCCTATAGTTTCTTTGCAGTTAATTCTGACTCTTTTCTGACCTCAACACCCATCTAGGATTTAGCAGCCAATAGCCACCAGAAGCCAGGTGGTTAACACACCAGGTGAAGAGTGAACAAAGTAACCGCTGTCGCATAGTCACCACCGAGTGTACAGTCAGCCTCCCATAAGGTTTAGATCGAAGCTGACGTTGGACTTCACGGTAGGCTTAAAATGTTAGTCAAGGCATGATGGCCTGGCCTTCCCTTGACATGATCTGAAACATACAGGCCTTCCACCATGACTCCTGATGTCTTTCGTTTATGACACATGGTTCAGCCTGGTTATTTCAACCTTTATTCCATGAGTTTGACCTTTTTGCACCGAGGCCTAGGCCGAGCTCTGCCCTGAAGAAGGTGGAGGGAGACTCATACACTGTATTAGGAATAATTTTCAGCTACATTCTTGGAACCTAGATAGAACTCAATCACTGGTATCCATAAATAGACCTATTGTAAAGCATGAAGAAATATTGCCTTGTCATTAGGTGTGCCTATTTTTTTAAATGGGTTCCAACTCACTAATTTTAGATTGATTTTAGAGGAACTTATTTAGAAAACTGGAAAGTTTACTGTTGAAGAAAAACAATGTCTCTTGGAAGTCTAATTACAAAGAATACCCCTTTTGATTAGAAAGTGGAACTCCATGCTTGCTAACAAGTTCTTTTTTTTCTGAAAAGAAGGGAAATCCTTTGAAGTGGAGGCCTATTTCAATTAACTGATTGTGATGAGATATCTACTCATGTTCTCTCTGTTTTGACTCTCCAAATTTTCCAGCTGCCTGGAAACTTCTTGCAGCTGGACCAGAGAGAGCAATGTTGCTACAGTGAAACCTGTGGATTTGGCCACCTTGACATTACAGCCAACTCCTATTTGCCACCAGAAGTGCTCAGTCCCAATTGTTAGCACCATAGGTTCAATGTTAAAATAACCTGTTTTATCCAGCCACCTGTCTAATGCAGCCAGCAGCCAAGGATTTGTAGACCCACTGCTGGCCACTCTTTAATCCGGCCAAAATGCAGGAGGGAAAGAAGATTGAAGGTTCATTTCCTTCCTCATTTTTTATTTCCCTGCCTTGCAGCTTACCTCTTTTCCCTCCCCCTCCCCAATCCTTGCTTGGTTGTCAAGGTCACATCTCTGGAGTTTTGATAGTGAGAGAATGATCAAGAGTGTTGACCTGCTGCTAGTTCTTCCCTGTATCTTGCTCCCATACTTAAAGGGCCATCAAGTGCTACGGAGAAGCTGAAGTGCTTTTTGGCAGAGAAGGGGATGCACAAGTCAGTTGAAGCAATCATGAAGCTTGAGTGAGTGTGCTTGCGCAAAATGCATACGTGTTAATTGAACATTCTAGACTTCCTCACACTGAAATATTGGTCACCAAAATTTTCTTGGTGTACATAGTATAATTAAAACCTGACAAAATCAGAAGTACAGAGTACCTTTCTAGTATACAATGTTTATAATTTTCCTGAAAAACTGACTGGTAAGTACCTCACAGTTTGCCTAGAGGAAAAAGTGGGGAGTGGAGAGAATTCCCCTCTTTATAGCAGCCACCTGTCAGAACCGGCCAAATTTATAAAGTCCCCCTTGTGGCTGTATTACACAGGTTCCACTGTATTTCCTAATGGAATGAAATTTTTTTTTTCATATGGAAAACAAGAAAATCACAGGCCTCAAAAGGAAAAAATCCATTGTGCGCAAGTTTGACAAATTTTTTAAAGTCAATTACTGAAGTTTTCACACATTCAATATCCCAGTATATTAACACTGACAATCTGTTCATAAATTTATTGTTATTGTGTTTAGTAGTAGTGAAAATCAATGATAGCTCAATAAATTATGTTTTATGAATGGAATAGATGTCTCTTAAGACTATTGTCATTTTGAATGTAATGCTTGAGAGAGATTTACTGAATATGCATAGGTTGTACCTCTTTACTTTGTAAATGTGTGTAGTCTGTAACTCATGTCACTCATTTTCATATACTTAAGCCAATGGCAGATTCAGTGCTTGTTGCATTTTGAGCTACCCTTTCCTTTTGGCACTACACTATGAAGAAATTTAGTTGAATTATGTATGACATATTTCAATAGGTCTATCATTCTGAAAACATTAAATGTTTAATGAATTACCAATTCCAGTTTTTAAAGGGAATATGTTTGATGAAAGTTTTGCATTGGTATTTCTGACTACATGCTGGCTGCTCAGAACTCATTCATTTTCTGGATGAGATCAAACATATGGAAAGACTGTTTAGAGTGTAGCCTGCTTTTCTCTCCAGGTTCCCCAACTCTGATTTTCTTTTGCTCATTCAGTCTCCTCAACCATCCCTGGGTCAGTTAATTTCTTTAGGAAGTCCAACATTAAGATATGTTTCTGTGACGATCTCTTACAGGAACAATCCGTGATGCCTAGGCAATGGGAACAACTAGCTAGGCACATGGAATCACCAGACTTGATTGAACATGGCAGCTCTGGCTCTGAAGACACTGTCACTTGTGAACAGAATGCAGAAAACAAGGCTATCTTGAATCCAAGTCGCCAAAACTCAGTCATTGTCTGTAACCCTGCCAGTTATGGGAATGCAGAAAAGCAAAATGCTGAATCTCATAGTGAACCTGAGGTTCATGATCCTGGTGGTGGTGGCATCTCTGATGCAAGGAAAGACTGTGATGATCAACAAACCGTTGATCTGTCATCAGACATTGCATGTGATGATCAGGAAGACAATGTTTTATCATCAGATGTTGCTTGTGATGTTCAAGAAGACATTGTTTTGTCATCAGACTCTGTTCCTACTTCTCAAGGCGACTGTCCAGAGAGCATTGGATTACCAACAACTTCTTCACTGGAAATGGATGAAAATACTATAGAAAACCTAGGTTGGTGGACATCAATAGATCCCATGCCCTTCATTTTGGGCCAATTTTATGTGCATCTTGCATTTTCTACATTAGTATAGCTTAGCCTAATGCATTGAACCTTCTTACATTTAATTTTTAACATCTCTGTGAAGCTGGAGAGACAAACAGCAGATCAGAAGAAGATGAAGAGCAAGAACCTCAGGATGAGGAAAATGATGTGGGAGATGAAGCAGAGGATTTTTCTGATGCTCAAGAGGAAATTGAAGAAGAGGAAGAGGAAGAATATGATGATGACGATGATGAGGCCGAAGATGGGGAAGAGTTAGCAGATTCTTCTATCATTGTTCCATCTCATCTTAGTCCTGAGCTCCAGGATGGCTATCGGTTTGTTTGAACTGTTCATATTGTGTGTCCAAATGGTCACATCTCTTTTTTGTATTTGGATTTTCTTACCAATCAATACTGGTTTTTGCAGTATTGTCATGAGGTTGATGAGCAAAGAGTTGGACACATACAACTGGCCATTTCTGGAGCGAGTTGACTCAAAGCTGGAAAATCTATGGGATTATGATGAGGTCATCACCCAACCCATGTGGCTTCGAAAAAGTAAGTAATCCTATATGTTAGCCACTGTGTTGGCCTATATTCAGCTTTCACATGTTTGTGGTTAAAAAGATCCATGAATCAGATGGCAGCTGGCACCTATTGGCTGTAAATTGAGCTTGAAGAACAGTATCATCCAAATTGTGCCCCTCTCGCTCTTTTAGCATTAATAATTATGTGATTAGTTCCATGCATAAACTATGATTTATGAAAATAGTTAATAGTTATAGTGTGGACTATGTATAAAATTGGTTCAATGTTGGAATGATTCATGATCCCCCACCCCAGGAGAAGGAAATTGAGATGTTTTGATGATGGATTGGGATTAATTTGAAAAGTGGAGTGACAGGGTTGAGGAGACTAAAGAAATGCATGGTAATTTCCTGATGTGCATGAGTTTTCTTTGTTAATCTGAATTTGCTCTTGCAAAAGTCTGCAAGGATGTTTCAGAAGTTGAGAAATTGTCAAAGCCTTGAAGAGTGGTGCTGAAATTTTGCAGATATGTTAGCCTCCTTTTTTATCAAGCAATTAGAAAAAAAAAAAATATATATATATGTTTTTTTTTTCCCATTTTTAGTCAAGGAGAAGTTGGACAAACAGGAATATGAGACCCTGGCTGACATTATAAAGGATCTTCGACTCATGTTTGAAAACTGCTATCGATATAATGGATCTGGACACTCAGTCTCTAAGAAAGCATTACGCCTGGAAGAGGAAATGGAAAAGTTTATTTCCGTCCTCCCAGAGTATGTTTTCCCTGTGGTCTTTATATGCAGTGGGCGTTCTCATGCTGTGGAAGTTTTTTTTTTTCAAAGTCATTTTCCATGCTACAATTTTTTTTTCAGAGAGATGCAGAAGAAAGTGAGTCTGGAGGCTACATCAGGCCTTCCTTTAGATGATGTCTCCAGCCATCTGAAGCGAAGAGAAACACGTGGCAATAGTGAGGAGACCTGTTCATCCCAAAGTCATTTAACACATTGAGGACCAGACAAATACGTGCTATCGTACCCCTGGTTCCTGGGCAATTTAGGCAAACTTAACTTGAAGCTACAAGCTTCCTACTCAATGGCAGCTGTTCAAGCAGTTCGAAAAACCCTCAACAGATGATAGGAGTTGCTTGGTTCTAGGTCATACACAAAAAACGTGTTTACATGTGACCTGTCCTTCCTGTACGTACTTGAAAAAATGAGTAAACACACAACCCGTCCTCAATGTGTTAAGTATGTCTATAGGCAAAGATGAAGCAAGTGTTTTCTTACTGTTGCATTTTCAGAGGGATACTTCTCATATGTGTTGTATCGGGTGAGGCATGCACGCCCTGAACGCATCCGAGAACTAAAAGAGCAGTTGAAGGAGCAAAAGAGGTTAGAGAGGGAAGAGAAGGAATCAGTCATCATGGACTGGGAGAAGAATGTTCTCCTTTCTGGGTCCCAAGGGACCCAACTGAGGACTATGTGGGAGGTTAGTGACAACATTGGGAGCTCAGGGCTTTTATCTATGATATTGGCTGAATTTTTTTTTTTTTTTTTACCAGTATCCCATCTCACAGAGGATATTTTGAGTAATTAATTTTGAAGTTTTGGAATCCTAATGTTAGCATAAGAGGAGGATTCAGTTTTTCACCCTGCACTGTGTGATTAATGCCCATGTTGTCCTATTAGAACATATACAGGGTGGCCCAGAAAAATGTACCCACTCTTCCAATCCTTGCAATTTTGTCACTATTGTTTTTTAAGTGTTTAATTGCTGGTGGATCTCGATTTGAGCATCTCCAGTGAACCAAAAGTGTATGAAGAGATAAAAAGATTGTGTTAGGTATTAATAAATAAGTAATGCTACCAGGTTATTTAAATACCTTCCATTACACAGTTGAGGAGTTCTCTAGAAAAAGGGTGTATGTGCAAAAGATGCAGTTTGAGATAAATGATAAAAACTTCCCATAGCTAATCTGAAACTGGTCAAAACTTAATTATCAGTAAAATGGTATCTTAGACCTTTTTCCAATTGAACTTGAGGTTTGAACAAATTTCTTTACTTCACATTGCTGGGATCCAGGCAGAAAGTGTTTATGCACATACGCCCTTTTTCCATATCTGCACTTGAAATTTTCTGAGCCTTTCACCACTTCTTTCTGGTTAAAAATAATAATTAATCAATAAATGCATCCACAGATTTCAAATAAACTCTTACTTGAAAAATAGCAATGAAAATGTGAATAGTCAGGACACATTCCATTCATCAAATACTCAGCAGTGATACATCATTAATGCATTCATCATCTGACTCTTTAACTATTTCATGGATATCTCTAACTTCTCATATCCTTCCAGAAGCTTGAATGACTGGGCCTCTTTCTTTCCCTTTCTTCGTGTTTGATTTCTTCCTCATTTTCACTTTCAGTTTAAAAGGATGAAATAATTCCACCAAAATCATTCAGCATGCAAGTGCTAATGGAATATTCATGGAGGCAGCCATCTTGAAATTACCAGGCAGTTGGCCTGCTATTTAGTGAGAGCATAGAAACATCTGCTTCTCCTTTACTGAATACGTATCTTAACTACTAGCTGACCACCCTATCCTATGACTAGTCGCCTAAAGTAGCACATGGACACGGATATGGAAAAAGGGTGTATGGGCACATATGCCCCTTTTCCAGAGAACTCCTCAGTTATTCAAAATGTGGGTACATGTATAATAGACAAAGGCAAATACAAGAACTGTATATTAAGTGCAGGTGCTCTACCTTGACATTCTTGGTATAGTGTGCACTTCCCTATATGCTTTTTTTTAGGTTTTCACTTAACCCAAGTGCACTGCATAGAACGAACTATAGACACATACCAAAGGAGCTGTCCACATTCCTTCTGTGTTAGGCTGAAGGAGTGAGAAAGTCAACCTATTTTGGAGGATGATGGGTCAGTTTGGTTAGAAAATAATCACAGCCTTCGGCTGCAACCCTTTTCTAACCCAACTGACCCATCATCCTCCAAAGTAGGTTAACTCTCTTTGGCCTTTGACACTGAACCTGGGAGAAGATAAATGGGGATCCATCAACTGTGCCAGTGCAATGACAGGTCTCGCTGGAATGACTGGACCAGACTGGAAGGGCATAGGAATACATGCCATGAGAAAGAAAAATATATTGCCATATATCCATATAGATATATGTATGATATTAACACTTATTTTCTCCCAAAGGCATGGTAGCAGATACTAAAATTAACCCCCCTTGTCATCTCTTTTTTATCCCAGGCAAGCGAGGTTTTGCTCACTTGCCCGGGAGGTGGATTGAACCTTATGGTAGAGCGCACGTTATACCTGCACTGAATATGGATTGGTAAGGCACAGTGGAAAGCCAATTGATTTATTCTGACAAAACTTTTCAAAATGTTTCATATGGGTTTAGATTCAACTCGAAAAAGAAAAGGAAAAAAAGTGCTATTTTGCACTGGAGATGATGCTGCATCAGGGGAAGAGAATTTCATTCTATGCTAGATAGGACACTACTGAATCATCATAAATCCCTTCATTAATGTTGCCCTTTCAGCTCCCCCTCCTGGGCCAATTTGTCCTAATGATTCGGGAACACTTGAACATTGGAGAGATCTCACAGTATGAGTTTGAGAGGATGTTCCTTATCCCCCAAGCAAGCACTTCTCTGGCATATCTCATGACCTCCCTTCTGTGGTGGGCTTCCCTCCCCTTCCTCCTTTTTGTGGACACCATTGTTTCTGTTTGATGTTGACAAAACTTCTTTGATTCCTTGCTCTAGTCGTCCACGGCAACGTCCTTCCATCCCAACATGTCGGCATCCAATGCCTTATTCCATCTGGATCAAGAAACTTAGAAATCGAGTTGCTCGCTGGTACTCTATTTATCACAGGGAGAAGTGTAATCCTTCCAAGGTATCAATGCTCCCCCCCCCCCTTTTTTTTTTTTAATTAAAATTCATTCTGAGAGATTTCTGTTTGAGTTTTAGACAATGTTTTTTCTATTTGCACAGGCTTTTGAAGTGCTGGGTGTAGAGCCCAAATTCTGGGAAATACTCGGCCAGACTAGTCCATTTGTTGAGACAGCATTCCACAACTTGACCTATCAGCAACGAGTATGGATTGTCAAGTCCCTTTGTGATTGGATCCTGGTCAGTCTTCCCTGACCTTATTATTGGCACTTCATTAACCCTTTCATGGTCCAGATTTTTTAAACATCCCTGGAGGATGACTGATATTTCAGTTTGTAACTGTGAAAGGGTTAATGACAATTTTTGTGCTCAGTACACATTGTTTTTACACTTCACTTGAGAACAAACACTTTCTTTTTCCTAACTTTTATCTGTTTAACATTTATTTTTGCAGCAAAATCACAAGACAGTGGGAAATGCAGTGAGGGAAATTGAATCCCCCAGACCCAAGGTCCTTGGCTTCGATCGAGATGGCTATTCATATCTTTACTTCCCAGAATTTTCTATCTGGAGTGTGCGTGCCTACAAGATGGGACCTGTGTTGTATGTTCCCAGTGAAGATGAAGGAGTTTGGTCCCCAAAACGACCAAGAAAGCGGAGGTGCCATGCAAGTGAGGTTGGTGTTTAATTCCATTTGCCTTGCTTCAGACATTAGTGCACAGTCTTCTCAATATCCTGTCATTTGTTTTAATCTTCCTCATTTTCCCTCAGGATGATGACTGGGAAGCAAATGTTGGGATCAAACGAAGAAAAACTGGTGCTGCATCTCAAACTCAAGGAGAGCGTCGACTACGGCAGGATGCACGAATCAAATCGGTACCACTCACACTTTTTAAAGCCAGACTGATAAATTCTGTCATTCTTGTTAAAATTGTTTCTCTCTTCCAGAAAGGGAAGCCAAACTATTCAGAACCTGCATCAGATGAGGAGCTTGATGGAGCAATAGAAGAGGATGAAGGACAAGGAAGTGTTCACGGTGATGAGGATGACGAAGTAGGAGAAGGAGAAGACCCAGGGAATGAAGAAAATTGGTCAAGACGAACTCGGTCAGGAAGGGGAAGAAGAAGAGGGAGGGCATGCTTTCCAAATAAAAGAGTGAGAAGCATTGCCTTATGCAGAGATGATGTACTGTAAAGAATTAGTATTACTATTTATTTCATGGTAATTACCCAGGGTTTGAGGAGGCAGTCAGCAGGGAAAGGCACTCCAATTGCAAATCATCAGGAGGAGCCTTCTCCGAGAAAACGGAGGTCTGAAGCCAGAAACAGCAGGGCAACAAATGAGGATAAGAATGCAAGTGTCAGCATGTGTGAAACCCCCAGGGGTAGAGGAGGGAAGAGAGGGCGAGGAAGAGGGCAAAGAGGAGGCAGAAGAAGGTCAAGGAAACCTCTTCCACCCTTGCTCAAAGAGGAAGGAGAAACTGATGAGACTGTGATAAAAGAGGAAAAGCCAGCAGATGATCTCATAGATGCAAGTGAGAAAGGGGTAATGGAAGTAAAAGAAAATGGGGCACTGGTTTTAGAAGGTGAACCTACAAGTAGTGATTTTGCAAAAGAGGCAAAGGAAATGAAAATAATTCCAAATGAATCTGAGGTACAAGTGGAAGCTATTCAAGAGGGGAAGAAGGAAGAGCATGAGGTGTCTGATTCCCTTGTTGGAATTGTGAAAAAGGATGAAGTAGTGAATCTAAATGGTGATGATGCAATCAAGCAAGAAGGAGGTAGTTGTGCAGGTGAGGAGCTCAGACAAGAGGAGAAAGTAAATGGGAATGAAGACGACATTAAGAGTGGCTTTGCCATGATAGTAGACAGTGTAGAATCCCTCCGTTCTCTCATTGAATCACTGAAGGCCCAGCAGCCCATCCCAAAGGTGAGTTCCCAGATGATATTCTTTTGATGCTCTGTGAACCATCATGTTCACTCTCCACTGCTGTGTACTGCTGCACTCTGCACTGCTGTGTCTTTTATTCCACACAGGGCACAACTTTGCCACTTGGTGTGGGAAGGACTTGTGAGCTTCAATTGATCAAGAATCTTGAGAAATGGCTTGAGAATGTGGAGCCCTGGGAAGCAAAGATCCTTTCGACAAAACGCAAGATTCTTCAGCGCCTGTTCAAAGAGAATGAGATGTGGTTGAGCAGGTCAGATCTCAAGCAAGAAATTCTCTCTGTGATTTTCCTTCATTGCTCCAACTTTTCTTACTAAGCCTGAGGTGTTGGCATCTCTCCAGGGACCCTAGTGCACCAGAACCAGGTGCTGATGAATGGGATTCTGGCCAAGAAGAAGATATCCCCCCAACACAGGAAACTGAGTCTGTCATTTCAGAAGACAAAGGGAAAGGTGTGGATGAGGAGAGTCAAGATTCTAGTCCCAGTAGTGACCCTTCTGAAATTGACCGAGCATCTACTCCAGGTGAGTCCATCTTGCAGTGCCACTTGTTTATAGAAGCTGTTTACATGTGTTCACAATTATTAGTAACTATTTCTCCTGTGCAGATGGAATGATGAGAACAAGAAGATACCAGGCAAAAAGGAAGGCAAAGAAGAAGAAGAAGGTGGTGGATCTGGAAAACAGTGACAGTGATGAAGATTCATCTTTGAAATTGTCCCAGATGACCACAAGCTCCAGGGGTCGAGTGCGGAAGCCAAAAAAGTATTCGGATGATGACTGGCAATATCCAGATGATCATCAGGCTGCCTCTGCAAAGCATTCATTCTCTTCAGGCTCCAGTCGATCCACTCCAAGGAGTCTTCAGTACAGCAAGATTCTGACACCTGAACAACATATCCGCTCGCTTAGAGAGAAGGTGGAGGCAGTGAAGGCCAAGGCAGCCATTGTCAAGAGCAATATAATTGGAGGAGAACGTTCTGGTGCAAGAGCTGTGCTCTTGAACAAAGGCACAAGCCGAATCAGCATTGGTGGTTCCAATGAAGAGGAGGATGCTTCAGGGATGAGGAAACGGAAGTGTTATGATCCAGACCCAAAGCCTGGTTGCTTCTTGCAGATTCCTGTCTCGGATGCCATGAAACGCAAGATTGAGGAGTCTCTTGCCGAACTCCCCCCTGGGACGGACTTAGACAAGTTCCCTCTCACCATCCCTGTCCCATATGGCCAGGGTAAGATAGTAAACTTGAAGATCCCTGCAAGGGAAGCTCAGCGACTCCTTGTTCACCCCACAGCTCAACAGCAGGGACTGGGAAATCCTGCAAACAAAGATATCCTTCAGCAGGCCATGGAAATTGAGGAGATCCCTGGTGCAAATGCTTCTCCATCCAAAGCACAAGTTCCTGTGATACGCACTGCCAAACGCCCTGATGGAAGATCGCCAACAGCGAGCGTGACAGACATCCAGCGATCCATCAGTGAAGGAATGGTGCAGTCCATGAACGAGGCAATCCAACGTTCGCAGCAACTGCTGTCAAACCGCCCACAGGAGTCTTTGGTGACCAAGGCCATCAATGGACCTACACTGTCTGAATCTCAGTCAAGTGATGGTCTTGTGGCATCGGGGCACAATCAGCCTTTGATCTCGACACCACGGATCGTTCAGGTTCATTCGAGAAGCATTCCTGCATCTGGAGCTCCTTGCATTGTTCGGGTTCAATCTGAAGTTTCCAAGTCCTCTCATGTGGTTCAGATGCCCGAGTCTTCACGATTGGCTGCATCCGAACATCAGCACGTGATCCAGGGTCATGATCAAACACGGCAGGCGACCCTCGTGTCGGCAGTTGGGACTCAAACCGTTGCTCGTTCTCTCTTGCAAACATCGTCTTTGCCCTCGAGGCCCGAATGTGTGACTTCTGTGGCTCCTGCTGGAGTAGTTACTTCCTCTGCTGCACTCTACACAGTATCCACTCTTGCTCAGACTTCTGTCCAGGCCACATCATCATCGACGTCTCAGCTGCACGGTCAGCTTTCCTCCCCGATGCAGACGGTGCTGGTGACGTCGCCTGCCGGAGTTCAGATGCAGATTCGCTCTACCCCTGCACCCTTGCTTCAGAACGTACAAGTCTCGACGCCGACAGGTCCGACGATCCAGACGGTGAAGATGTCGACTCCGCCGAGATCGACCTCTCGTATCGTCCGGGTGTCGTCCTCGCCGGGACATCAGCTGCAGAACGTTCAGATGTCGTCCTTTGCATCGCCGCTTGGAGCTCGACTGGGATCTCCGATCCAGACCGTGCAGATGACCTCCCCCTCTGGAAGCGGGATGCAAACGCTGCAAGTCGCTACATCCCAGGGATCCTCTCAGCCTCGCGCTCAAGCCCCTCAAATCCAGGTTGTGCAAATTCCAAACCTTCAGGCGGTTTTCTCTTCGCCGACCCAATCCCAGTTGCACGTCCCTGCCTCCCCTGCACGATCCCCCCATGTGACGGTCTCTCCTTCGATCGGCGACGGAACGCGAGAGCTGCAGTCGATCGTGATTCAATCTCAGCAGCCGCAGCTGCAGAGCGTCGTATCTCTCGGTGGCGGCACGGCGGTCCAGTTCCACCCTTTATTTCAAACGGTGGGTCACCCGACTGTAGTGTATCAGGGCGTGCCGGTGTATCAGACGGCCGTGACCATCGCGCCCAATATCGTTTCTGCCCTTCCTGCGTCGAATCGGATCGCCTCGATCCAATCCGTATCGAACCAGGTCCCCGTCCAGTTCGCTGCAAATCGCATGTCTATTCAACCTGCAGTTTCAAGCCAGGTTTCTGTGCAGCCCGGGCAGGGATCTACGGTGCAGTCTCCACCAAATTTGGTCCCAAGCCAAGTCTCTTCGAGTGATGGAGCCTCGATGCATTTATTGTCGAGCCCGATGCCCCTGCAGTCCTCGGTCACCCAAGTGTCGGCACAATCGTCGACGGACGAGCAACAGCACCCGACATCAACGAGTGACTCCACGATCCACGCCGCGCAGTCTTCATCGGCACCCTCTACATCTACCGTCTCGTCGACCTCAGTGGGATCCAGCGACGGCGCCCGAGAAGACCTGGAGCACGTGAAGTTCGTGCTCGTGGACGACGGGGGCACGTACCGTCTGGGGAAGATAGATCCCGCGACGGGGCGGCCCGTCGTGTTGCAGCCGGAGGAGGTGCAGCGCTTCGGGATCGGGGGGAAGGGGGTCAGGCTCGTCACCGTCGGGGATGAAGTGAGGGTCAAGCTCCAGAAGAATAATAATTGATCAGTCGGATGGGGAGGTCTCGCCCGTTCGACTTCCAGTTATTCCTGTTGTGATAATTCATGTTGAAACTTTACCCGTTCCCAGACTGTAGTGGGAATTTTTCTTCTGTTCACTTTGGATCTCATGCTCGGAATAAAAATAAACTTTGATATCTCTGACGGCATCTGGTTCTCTCCATCCTTTTTCGTGGTCTTCAACCCGAATGAAGGAGAGGGACGTAAGGTGGAAGTTTACGCATGCGTAATATCAACAATGGCGGCTCGTGATATTTAGTGCTGGTGGTTTGTCTATGGAGCAAGTGCCCTCCCCTGCCTACCCAATAGACAACCCACTAGCGCTAAATATCACGAGCGGCCACTGCAAATCAAAGCCTATAGCAGTACTCAAGAAATTGGAGCCTCCTAAGCTCTTTGAATACACCGTGAACAACGAAAATTTCGCCAACGATAACTGAAACGAACAAACATAACTGTAGCGGCTAACTCATGACCATGCTGACGGACCCAGAGAGAAACGACCTCACGCTACGAACGCTCGACGGAGACTTCTCCAAAAACACGAAGAGGGTGGCGGTCATGGTGGATTGTTCCCGAGTTAATGTGGTCCTCCTTGTGCTCTTCCTCAGATAGCTGGTCTGATTGTTAACGTTAAGTTAAATGCCCCATCTACGGAGGTTCGTTCACGCTTAGTAGATCTTTTCCGGAACAAGAGATGCCCGCACCTTGGAGGAAGTCACTAACATTATCAGGCAACGCGAGGTAGAGGCCATCACAAAGTAGACAGCATATGACATTGAATCTACCTTCAAGAAGAAATGTAAGTTGACCCAGCTCGTTACTACTCCTTCGTATAGCCTTCGCCTAGCCCGGCCTGGAACCGAGGCACGGATGATCGCAGTGTTTATATCAGAAATTTCTCATGAATATTCCTCCTGGAATATGTTTTATGCTTGTCCAAAACTAATTTTTATTTCCTTCTTGGGGGTGGTCACTAAATACCCTAATGAATCCCCACTGGTAGGAAACGCAGGCAAATAAGGACATCGATCCCTATGTCCTTACTGTCGGTGAAGACTTGAAAGACTTACATGAGAGAAATCTCATACAATTCACTTCCATGCAACCTAGGCCTCAGCCTACACTAGAAATTCTGGAAAGCCAGACTTTAGCAATGATGGCATGGCCTGCTTTCCCGTTCTTTCTCCGGCTAATATTGTTGTGTATGCCGAAGGGTCCATGTTTATACCTCGTGTTGCACTCCAAGTGTGATTCGGAAGCTGAGCAACAATAGTCCTTCAACTAGGTCATTGTAATCCATCAGGCATCATCCATACCGTAGGATCTAGGACACCGTCGAACATTGTAACCGAACAAGAAGCCAGCTGGTTAAAAAAAAAAGCTTTTCTTCTTGTTTTGTGCATAAAAATTGCATTCAAGTCTAGGTCCTTTAGGCCAAGAACCAACCCATCTTAGGTCCCGATATGTCAGCAGAGCGTTGAAGAACGTGGCATTAAGCCGAACCGTAGCAGTTAGGCCAGCTGAAGAGGTGTGCAAGTTATTGTTGTCGATGGGCCGTTGCTTTTTGGTAGCGAATTTGGCCCAAGTACAAATAAGCCTACGATAAATCAGGTACAATCCACCATGAGCACGCTGTGCTGCCGAGAGCAACACGTGCGGACTAAGGGCGACGAAAAGCAGACCACGAATATGGAGGCGGAGCCGTGGTCACCCGAGACCCGGGAACTAAGACTTTTGCCCGAGAAGCCGTCTTTCGAATGTTCCTTCCCGCTAGAAGGATGGTGCCATCGCACACGTGCGACGAGGGACACTCGGGGAATCGGTTCCAATGCTTACAGATTCTTTTCCACCGAGGGTGCAACCATTCTGTATTAGCAGCATGTGCCGAATCTTGCCGCAGGGCGCGACACCAAGGCATAATTTGCGTCGAAGCCATGCCATTTGTGGAGGAAAGCTTTAGTCTCTGTCCGCATTGCATTTCTGTCATCTTCGTGATGCGTATTGATCAGTCCAGCGGTATCAAAAGCGTCTTTAAACGATTTTTCCTTTGGTATTACTGGATAATATTCAATTTATGCATTGGTGGCGCCCCTCTGGCAATATTTGGTAGTGCTGGAACTCATTTGTCACAGTTGTGCCATGGCGCCATCCTATCCCTTATCATTTAGGCACAATAGCGCCGAGATGCTTACTTTATGAACACCCGGTATATAGCGTCATTTTTGGTGCTTTAGAAGGCTTTTCAAGGAGGTAGTTTGATCTTTCTGATCTTGAATTACAAAGGAAGCTAAATTTTGGAAGCCGCGTAGGCATATCGTCAATGAAAGGTAAGTCATTTCAACTTTGAAACCAACCATGGATTGGTTTTTGCGCTATGCATCAATTCGAGGAGCCGTGAATGAAACTCGAGTAGGAAGTTGGCTATGTATTTCGCCAACTAGGAACGAGTTTCCTCATCTCGGGTGGCTGCAAAACTTTTTTTTTTTTGCAAAACGGGTTGCTTTTCCGCCTCGTTCTGAGGTTCGCCCGAGTTTGGAGCTGGGTGGCCGGTGACTCTCGTGAGCGTGACCAGCTGGTCGCTAGGGCGCCGCTAGTCAGCTGAAGTGATTCCATACTCGTTCGGTAATTGCTGGGACGCGGTTCCAGTCAGACTGTTAGATCCTCAGTGCTAGTTCGCTCGTCTGGAAGGTGTTGGCAATGGTGAGGGCATTATCAGCACAGAAGTCTGTCAACTTTCTACGATTGTTTTTCAGTAAAGGCCTCTCCAAACCGACCGATCGCACGGTTCCATGTGGCTTCATCTCCAGCTCGCGCATAGAAGCCCACCGTCGAGAGCGGCATTCGGGATCACTCATAAGGCCGGATCTACCTCGAGAACGTATCGCAGTTCGGTCGCGGTTCGATCCGTAGACACGAACGAGAGCAAACATCCCGATTCGCTCTGATCCGAGCGACTCGCTCGGTTTCCATTTCATCACGCTACCAGCTAGGGTCTGATAGGTATCCTCAACCGCACCCGGGCAAACACGGTTGGGTCTATCCATGGTCACTTCCTCGGATCCTATTCACTCTCAGTGAAATTCCTCCATAAATAACTTTGATAAATGCCCACGAATGAAGTATATGAAGCCAATTGGTCCGTCCACGAAAGCAGTCCTTCATTAAAAGAAACGAACAAATAGTATAATACATGTCGTCAGGAAAAAATTGAAAATGAAAAGGGGTGATGGCTAAAATGATGCAAGCGAAGGGAGTTCAGGGGGAGACGTGGAGGAGGATGAACATGATCAAGGCGCTCACACCTGCGCATGCCGGCAGCGTGATGAACCACGTCAACACGATGTTCCTGCATGAAAAATGAAATTGGCGCCCGTCGCAATTACGTCGGATCGACGAGTGAATGAGAGAAGGGAGGAACAGACCGGAAGAGACCCCATTGGACTCCCTGAAGAGGATCCTTGACTTTGCCGACGCAGACGATGGAGCCGATGAGGCAATGAGTTGTGCTGATGGGGAGACCCACCTTGGACGCCATCAGCACTGTAAATGCCGCCCCCATCTCCATCGTGAATCCGCTGCCATGTGAAATCCACACACTCATATATTAATCATAACTCAAGTAGAGGATAAGGTGGGAGAGGAGGAGGTGAGAATATAAATACAATAGTAGTTATATGTTGAACCGATTCAGAAATCGTCGATGGTCTAAAAATCCTCCTATTTGACTACAGTACAGACTTTTTGCACGAGTTAAACACAGCACGCACGCAAGATTTGTATGAGGAACCTTACAGGAAAATTCAGTCCATATTGGTGACTGTCAGTGTGGACGTGTCCTCCCTAAGGGTTTCAGCTCCTGCCTGACAAACGGGAATAGAGAAGAATGGAAGTTTGGAATCACCTAGATGGAGTGATTGGAGTGAGTCTCTGGCCGACGGTCTTTATGACCCTTCGTCCCCAAACGGCGAGTCCAAGCGAGATCCCAATTCCTCCGAAAGCCAAGATCCAGATGGGTGGATCCATCACGTGCGACAACTTCCCGGTCTGATAGGCGAACCACATCCCCAGGATCGGACCGACCGCATTACTGCACAGTGGAAAAATGTGAATATTTCAAAATTACACAAGAAACATGAAGGCTTAAAAAGAAGAAAAACCAATACAAGCTAGATAAAGCCCAGTCCACCCCTGTAGCAAGCCTCCTTTGATCGTACCGTCATTGACGATATAGGCGAAATAATGGGAAGTACTCGTAAGAAAAGAGGATATGGTCCTTGTCCACCTCCGAGAAGGATAGGGCCTCACACCATACAAGTGGGTTGGCAAATTTCCCATTTGCTTTGTTATATTGTTGTCCGATTGCTTCTTTCCAAAACAAAATACATATGTTTGGATCCCCACATTTGTGAATCATGGGAAATTTAGCAGTTATTCAAGCAGAAGAATTTCCGTAAATGTTCACGGAAGCGTCGCTACAAAACACGCACATGACATCCTGGTGTTTGCATGAAAGATCTATTTTTTTGGCTCAACAACGAAGATATATCTTAATGCAAGGTGGGATAAAGACCTGACGTCGTTGGCGCCGTGGAAGAAGGACGAGCACACGGAAGTCAAAATCTGGACGAACGAGAATAACTTCTCAGTCGGCGGAAACTGCGCGTTTGTGTCTCCTTTCCCTTCGTCTCCCTCGGTCTTCCCCTTCTCCGTCATATCTCCCTTCTCGGACTCTTCATCTTCAATTCCCTTCTCATCGTTTAGTCCATTCGAGATCTCGTTCGAGTCTCCTCCACCTTTTTCGAAGCAGTTCCCTTCCTTTTCCTAAAGGGGGCAAGAAGTCGTCACGATGAAACATGGCCTGAGCATGAAAAACATTCGCTCGTCTCACTTCGTGGCACTCAGGACAATGAGACGCCGAACGTTGTCAATTCCCGGAATTACGACGGGACCGTTTACGGTTTATTTATCGATAAAATGGACGGCGGGGCGGAACACAGGACCTATTCCGGGCCGGGAGGGAGGGGAGAGGAAGGAGAAATGCAGAAGGGCGTACCCCATCGAGGCGAGAAACACAGGCACGGGCAGTTCCCGAAT
The DNA here is from genome assembly GCA_905338385.1 of Darwinula stevensoni. Lineage (NCBI taxonomy): Eukaryota > Metazoa > Arthropoda > Ostracoda > Podocopida > Darwinulidae > Darwinula > Darwinula stevensoni. Next base: position 58,955 of record CAJPEV010000884.1, read on the forward strand.
AGAATGGCGGACTCAAGCATAACATACTATTCAAATAAATGTACAATGTTCCTCTGTAAAAGGAGATATATGTATTATATATTTAAGTATACATTTTGCTTTCTTCTACAATGAGGCTCTATTTCATAAATTACCTGTAATTTTGCTCGGAATTAGTTGGACTTAGACATGGTAAGGAAATGGGAAACACCCATCCCCTTCATGGTACACTAGACGGATGTCTGGCGACAATTCGGGTGGGAAATGAGGTAACTTGTCACCATTGTTCCTCTTCCTATATGCCTGCAAGTCCCAATCCACGGCTGAGAGGAAGGGTCGAGAAGGAGGAGAGGGGTTTCACAGAAAATCACCCTTTTCTCATTTCCTCCCATTCATATCTTCCTGTTTCACCGGCTTCCGAGTATCACGATAAGATGAGAAAACAGAGGGCAGAGGCAGGCACAATGACATTTATTTATTAGAAAGGGACTAAGGAACATTTTAAGGTCTCACTTGGCATCGAATGACATGTGGATGGATTCTACCCGTTCTATGAAATTAATTTAGCAACCTTCTAATTGTTTTCAGCAAGGAAAGGCAAAAGAAAGCAGCAACCAAGGGTGGAAAAAAAGAAAGATGTCAAGTACAGCATGTGAGATTATAATGCTAATTGTGCAAAACTCATGGAATCGAGGAACTGCAATGTCGAAGTGATGTGCAACAACTTCTTGGAAATGGCATCACGTCTCGTTTCATCCTAGGACTTCCCTTGGATTTCAAATTACAATGCTCCTGAGGGTGTGAGATTTCACTCCTTTGTACTGGGTGCATGAAAAGTGATTTTATTCGGTACAAGATTTCTTCTCCATACATGGAGAAGGGGAGAACTTGGAATGAGACTTTGCAGCCCGATTGAAGACGAGAGAAGCAGATGCCTAATGGCCGACAGCAACAAAAGCGGAGATCCTATACATTCTGCCTTCCATTTCCGAAATGGGATCTCACATTTCGCAGATCCGCCCCTCTAATCCGTCCCAATGCCTCAATTTTTGGCATTCGCCTTGGATTCGATGAACCAAGGAACATTATTCCTCATTGTTCACAAAGAATATGCAAAAAGGACTCCGCATTCAAAACTACATGACTGCCAATGCAAGCCGGACAAGAATATCATTATGGTAGCCGCACCCGTGATGCATTCACTGCATTTCAACCGTCAACAACGTCGCAATCAAAGCCGGTTCTTGCGGCCTTTAACATTGACGGCGAATTCCTGTATCGAGTGACGCCATCCCCCTAAGAGGCATCGATCTGGTGCCAGAATGAAGTTGAAATCCCAATGGGGTCTCATACCTGAGGCAAGGGGTTGGAGTCCATTTTTTCCTTTGAAAGGATGGGCTGAACCTTCCCACTCTCATTCACTTTCATCAGCTTCATTCTGTGGACAATCTCCATATTTTCAACTTTCTCCTTCTCCTCCTTTTCCTTTACCTCTTCCAAGTCATTCTTCGTGTCTGTCGATAGCAAGAAACAGTATGAAAGAAGAAAAAAACAGGCGAGTAATAAGTATTTAGGGTAGGGGTAGGGTAGGCAGGGTGAATCAAATTGGCCAGACCCTTTTCGAAAATTCCCACTAGTTCAGGTAAAAAATAGTAATCCTCTCCCCTTGACAAGTCTATACGCTCTAGTTGAGCATTAAGACCTACAAACGCTATCTTTCTGGGTTAAGTTTTCGAAATCCACGAGATTAAAATGTTAAAAGCACATATTCGTTATTTTCTTTGAAACACTATCCGCCCAAACCTTAAGGAAGGAGCAGTACGATTCACCATGACCCTTCAATATACAGTATATGGTCATCTGACTGAAACCGATGGCGTTGCGGGATGCGAAAAGTGATTGCTAGTACGGGAATCCACGCACGATTTAATTGCGACAACTTGAGCCATCCCTCAGGGGTAATATATAATATACAGGGTGTCCCAGAAATGCTGTCCAACATTTGAAATTATATATATATATATATATATATAAGATCACCTCCGATGCCGATCTCCCGACCGCCATAGAGAACGTGAAGATGAAGATCCAAGCTTGGGCCCTGAGGATAAGGCGGTACACGAAAAAGGTCAATTACTTCCGGCATAACGAGCGCTTCATGAATAACCAGAAGCTGTTCTACCGGGAACTGGGAGCGAAACCCATAGAAGTAAAGAAGATCCCTGGCAAGGCGGAAGTGGAAGAATTCTGGTCGAACATCATGGAACGCCCGGCGAGCCACAACGTCGACGCCACATGGCTCCGACGTCAGAGGGAGCTAACAGATACTCCCGAAATGAGTGACCTCCAGATAACAAAATCTGATCTGCAGAAGGCACTCAAAAGAACAGCGAACTGGAA
>CAJPEV010000884.1:61891-88447 GCA_905338385.1 Darwinula stevensoni
TTCCGATCATCATAGGCACAACTGGCGTCGTCCTGAAAGACCTCAAAGGACATGTCAAGAAGCTGGAGTGTGAAATATCACTGGATATTCTCCAGCGTACAGCAATCTTGGGCACGGCCAGCATCCTTCGCCGTGTCCTTCAGAATTAAGACGAGTATGAGGTCTGGGATGTGGTTCATCCCCCCTCATATCTCCAATACCGGCAGGTGCCGTGGAAGGATTTATTTTATATATATATATAATAGTAAATAAAAATAAAAAGTAATATATATATATATTACTTTTTTTTTAGCTTTCATGCGAATTACATGGGATTTTCTTTGGCTTTACAGGAAGCCCTTGACTACATAAATGCATGATATTACGGAACAGATTTTTTCGATGAAATAGATTTAAAATATAAAATTTCAAGTAAGCTAATCATAGTTCGTGGATAATTTTCTCAACAGGGGCCCTGTTGAAGCTTCTTTATTATTATAGTAATTATTAAGTGCGGAAAACAATTTACAAGGGTTCACTTTTACCAGACCTTTGTCCTTTGCAGAAGTGAAATCGTGACGGCGTTAGAATTCCAGGTCTCTAAGATATGAGGTCAGCAAGCGAGCGTTTCCGAAAAAAAATCCATTTAACATTTAAAATGAAAGATGTAGGAGGAATTCATACCTGCCACTTTTGGCCTTACGACTCCGAAATTCGATATATTGCCTCATTCACTTCCACCACGATGGACGTCGGCAAAAATGGAATGCTTGGATATGATGTTTCAAACATCTACATGCGACACATACCTGTGAGTTTGCGGGTGACGTGAGGAATGAGAAAGAATCGAACGTAGACTCCGACGAGGATCGATATGAGGAGACTGGACAAGGAAACTCCCCACCAAGGTACCTTGTCCAGGTACAGAACTGCAGACAGGAGAGAAGAAATTCTCGCCTTGGTTAATCGGTCGGTCTACGGAAGCAGACCGTACAGAAGACGAAGCACACACAGGGGGGTGAGTCGGTGAAGACAGAGACGACGTTAACCACAGTCACGACGGCATAGATGATGGGAAGGAAGATGAGAACCTTCTTCACCGGATGGGCGTTCTCGAGGATGAAAGTCCTCACTCCCAGGAAGAAGAGGGCCGAAATGGCACCCGACACCACCGGGCTCAACACCCAGGACGCAGCTGTAAAAGGTATGCACCAGTGTAACCGAGGGCCCATTTCACCCACGATTTCGTGCAATTATGTAACCTTGACATATCATCCACCATATTCATTGAAGGTGTCGTGCGAGTTAAGCAGCCTTCCCAGAAAACAATTTCTTGTTTGCTCGTGATAAACCTTAGGCTCTGAATTCATACGGTCCAGTTCACCATAGACTTGCTTTTTTTGTTCGGAGATCTAGTTCTAACAATTGTATCATGACAATTATATCATGAAACCTGGAATGAACGGGAAAAAAAAACTCATGTTTCATGTTGATGGGAGTACCCGAGTGGGTCCTATACTTGTCATGCAGACACGCTTCTCAGTCTTGAAAAGCTTAGTGGCGTGTTCGAATGACAAGTGCAGTCTGCAAGCGAGTCTACGAGCGCTTCACTTTCCAGATTGGAACGAAGCGCGAATAGGACGCAACTTCCATCTTGTCTTCATTCTCGATCTCGATGGATGGCCATGAATGAGACGCGCAAGTTTTTCGTCGTTTACCCTCCGATTGGAAGGAGCAAGTTGCGAGTAAGAGCATGAAATGGGACTGACCGATCCGGGCGACGGTCATCCACTGGACACCCAGAGGTCCTTTAGCGACGAGGCTGAACCCAACGATGGCCCCCACAACGCCGTGGGTCGTGGAGATCGGAAGCTGGAAATACGTCGCCACCAACTGCCAGAGTCCCGATCCCCCTGTTCATAGAACATCCCCCGTGATCGTCAATTCAGAATCAAACGTGGGCGAGCTCCATATGGAAAAGACTTTGCTTGCCTAAAGTTGCCAGAGCTCCAAGCATGATCTGCTTCTCGGTTCCGTTATAGGCGTCCACGTTGAAGATCTCCGTCCCTATCGCCTCTGTCACCTCGGAACCTGAAAAAATATACATATCCAAAAGTTCACGACACCGAGACGCGTGCCAACATATTTTCATGCACGTTAAAAGCATGAGAGGTTGAAATTACCGAGTAGGATGGATCCCGCGGTTTCGAAGAAGATACCAAGAATGCAGGCCGTTTTGAGGGTAAGGACCTTGGATCCGACGGAGGTCCCGAAGGAATTGGCCACATCGTTGGCTCCGATCGTAAACGCTACCAGAAATGCCATGAGGAATCCCACGACCACGATCCATAGCACGTCGTCTCCGTACGGTTCCATCTTTCTGCCGATCTCTTATCTATTCGAGGGGCTTTCGCCCGAAGCCTGTGCACGAAGAACTTGGCGAGATCGGCAGCGATGGTCTAGGAAGACTAACGAGCCATCTCGTGACGCTTCAGCAGAGTCCTTTCCAGAAATCTCTTATTCATAGATTGTAATCTAATACTTTATGGAAGCCGGAAGCCAGAAGGCCTGAGTCTCATACAATGCATCATTTCTCGTGTGCAGTTCATCTATCAGCATTCTAACCCAGAGGTCACGCCGGGCCGTATGTCGTACACCCTGTCTTAACCTAATTAGAACTCATGCATTCCACTCTCCCTCTTTCTCTGACCGTTTGCGTCTTACAACAGCAGGTAAAATTTCAGAGTATGCTAGTTTTTGGCCTATCACTGCAAGTAGGGTAAATGAGACAAAATCTGATCTTACCATGGTGGCCATCGCCAATATAACTTTTTAATTGATCATAAGAAATCCAATCTGCCTCTCTACCAAATTACACCAATGTCTGGAATCAAAACGAAAATGAACGTTCATTTTCCTCTCGAATGGTGTAGACCCCAAAAGTAGCAATTTCGAAACGTATGCGAGGGGATCGATTTTAACTTAAGGAGGCTGGAATTTCTATCACTCGCCCTACCAAACAACTGTACAGTAGATAAAGCGCTCTCTGCTTTTCATCTCTGTCTCAAGCTATGAGGACGCCAGGTATGGAAGGTGGAAGACCTCGACACCACCGAGACCAAGGGGCGAGAAGCACGAGGTCATGACCTCCAGGACACCTCCGAACCCAGGTGGACGAGCTCGCGACCCACATCGGAATTTCCCCGAGAGCCTCTTCGGGATACGCTCTTTTCCGTTGACAGGTCAGCAAAATTTTCGTGGTGACCGACCCATAAACTGGGGCACCGTCGGTATATTTCATAGAGTTCGGTGCCAATAGAATAGGGCTTTTTCACATGATGTCACAGATCGGGAGACACTGCCTCCGCGCAGGTGTCCGGTCAATTCCCCGAATGGTTATTTCCCCGAACGGTCAGTTCCCCGATCTCACCGTCGCGGAAGGAGGGCTATCGACCGTATCCATCTCCTTCATGTCTAGGGTTCGATTTATAGTTCACGCCCTTGTTTGTCTCTGAAGAGGTAAATCATTCACGATGTTTGCGATCACCTTGCGGGCTTGTAATTTTCCAGGTTCTGGAGCATGATGATGTTGGCCTCGCCTGCTGACAACCTGCTCTCCTTCAGTTGTAGCTCTGAAATTGCAGTTTCCTTTGTATCTTCTATAGAGGCACTCCCAATACGTTCTTCGTCCGCCCTTGCTCATCTTGTTCTGCGTGAGCAGATAGCCCTCAAGAACAAGAAGATTCTTGCCCTTTTCGCTCTTCACGAACTACATGAATACACGAACTCTCACACTGTCCAAGAACTGACCACTTAATGATCTGATTCCTAAGCCACCCAACTTCTCCATATATAGTCCCGTTTTAGATTTTGATAGACATCTTGTCGATCGTCTCATCTCTGGCAGTCGAGAGGATTATCTTCCAACCGTTTCTGTCGCCTTTTTCATCTTTTTCACTTTCCCGTGAGAATCTTTATCAATGATCTGACTAGCATTGTATCGGCAGTCATGTTCCCTAAAGGAACAGGTGGGAGGCGAAGAATTTAATGATTTCCTCCCCTCCAGGATTAGAGAAGATTTGCGACTTTCCCCTTTCCTTCAGTTTGCCAAGAGCACCCTCCCTTTGGTTCTGACTCGGTTGGGGGCTGGCCGCATCCCCCCCCTCATTCCCCCATGGATGATGTGCGAGACAGGAAACTTAAATGGGAACAAATCCATTTCCTTTGGGGAAATCCCAAACGGGGAAATAACCATTCGGGGAATTGACCGGGAACCCTCCGCGCCATGCTGGAGTACAGGCAGACTACGTTTGGCATGAACGACGGTGATATTTTGCTCAACTATGGTGAATTTCTTGTGTCTAGCCAGGTCTGAGCAAATACCCAGACTTGCAAAGGTAGTTCCCTGATTCTTTGAGTGACAGACCTGCAGAAAAGACGATGTACGCTGTTTCACAAATTGGTTGTGTGGTACAGGCCTAGACCTAACTCCATGATTAGGAAGGTAGCCAAAAGCAGGTGTCCTCCTTAGAGGATTCTACTGTAGATTGGGTCGAGTCGTTAGGCCTCAGGTGAGAAGGTAAGACATGAATTTGATGGCGCGTGATGCTCTAAGCGTAAGTATGGGAGAGAGAAGTAAATACTGTAGTTCGAATTTCCTGTGAAATCGTGGACTCAGTTCTGTGGAGTCTCTTTCTTCATAGGCCTTCTTTTCGAAACAACCCTTTAACGCTATGACTTTCCGTCGAAAAGATACGACACGATGACATTGCACAGTCAAGGAAATTGCTTTAAGAATTCCGACTGACTAGCTGGCGCTATTGGGAGAAATGGAACGCATCGCATTTTAGGCCACCAGACCATCACAGGGGCTTAAGGATCAGTCTTCGCACATCATCTTCAGATAACGGTCTTTTGCCGTGCCTTTCAGGGTCTCAAAATAGGCGGGAAAACTGGTAATCACGACGCAGACTTGATGAGGCTACACCCAACACGGGCCTATCAATCGAAACTCCCGCTCCCCTGTACTCCAGTATGGCGGATGTGCCCTCCGCCCCTGGTTAAACGTCATCTTGTGACGTGTGTGAAAAAGCCCTATATGGTTCTATCATACAAAGCACTTACCAAATGATGCTCACACAAAACAGGAATAAGAGCACGAACGGGTAACCGTTTTGGAGAAATACTTTCTAAGAAAAATCGTTCTGGTCAAACGAAGCATGGATGAGTGATGAGACTTCGAGCAAAAATATATATTCTCAATCACTAAAATGTCACAATCAAAATGTGGCTGGACATGACGAATTCGTTATATTTTCTTATTGAAATACTTAACCATATAGCACAACTTTCTCTGATAATACCTATTTAATGAGTATGAGTCCTCATTAATGAATGAGGATTACACGTGCCTCAGACCTGACATGCGTATTAGAGTAAATGGATGGTCAAACTTCGCTTTCCCCCTTCATTTCGACTTCCCGTACCTTTACGGGAGCTCCTTCAAAGATGTTACTGATAGACGTTCTAGGTGAAGCCCGTCCCAAACTACAAACTTTGGGGGAAGCACCACTCGTCACCAGGGCTTAATGTTTCAGGGTGCATATCTTGGCTCTGGCGTCAGAAAAAGAGGCATTATTGATATTTGTGTTTTTCGCGTGTACGAACCTGCGCCGCTCTTTGTGACTGAATCCAGTCGGCCACGACCATCACGACCGTTTGGCTTGGAATGACTCCCGCGAAAAGTGCCTCCGGGCTACCGGGTCGATCCTTGGGCTTATCTAGGGTTTAGTCGACCCACATTCGTGGCCTCATTCTGGAAATGGTGCCCTACAGTCGAACCCGGATATCTCGAGAATCCTGATGTCTGGAGAACTAAAGATAACAATCGCAGATTCGCGGAATACGTTCTCTCGGTGGACGCTATAGTCGAAACGAATAGTAGTACATGTGCTGGGGAAAGCCCACCTTCGGACAGCATACGACAGGAAAGGTTAATCCTTAACCACATTGTTTATCACCAAGGTAAAGGAAAAGATGAAAGACTTCATGCATATAGACAGGATCAAATTATCAGGGATGCTGGATTGGAATTTCCCCTTTCGCGTACCTCCTCCAGGCTTTAGCTTTCTCAAGAGAAATAAGTAATTCCTTTTCAATGTCGAAGTCATCTACAAATATACACTGCGGCACTGGCGACGGCAAATAACCGAGTAGTAGTTATTTCAAGGATCTTTGACAACCCTTCCATGCCCCTCGGTTCCCTTTAAGGTCAAATAACTCTTTCCCTTTACACTTTAGTCGCGACGCGAGGCCGAAGGGGAAACTGGATTTTCCCGATACATGCACTACGGCTCCCTCGGGCAGGCCCTCCAGGCACAAAGGCGACCTACTTCTTTTTCTGATACTTCTTCCTCACTGGTTGCATCCAACTTAACCCCACTTAATCCCACCCCATTGTTTTGCACTACAATGATCCAAGTAGACCTACAAATCACAGCCTCCTATAGCAGTACTCAAGAAATTATAGACGCCTTAGCTCTTGGAATACACCGTGGACGAAAGTTACGCTCATAAGGATAACCGATGAGAAACTTCACTACAGCTCAAGTTCAGTGAATCTCTTACTTCACCTTTGAGGCAAGTGAAACCAAGGTAAGCGAAACCTTCTGTCCCATGGAATGTGTCTAACTCACAACCGTGTTGACGGACCCAGAGAGTGACACGACCTCACGCTACAAACGCTCGACTGAGACTTCTCCACCAACACGAAGGGGGTGGCGATCACAATGGACCCACTTTGAACTCTGACGTGGTGGGGTCATCGACTCTCACCTGGTCGACGGGCACGCTTGACGTCACGGGTGTCGTCTGCTTACTTTCTCCGTGCCTGGGCCCTGAAGACCGCCGAGCACGATTTAGTTATTCATCGACAGAAACTACTCTTAAGCCTCACATTTCTGGGATGGTGATTTTACCGTTTCCATGACCAAAATGACGAAGCGTTGCTTTTTGCGTGCATGGTAGCATTAATCTCAAGTGAGTGCATTTCATCCATCGGGCGGGAAAGCTTTGGCCCACCGTTTGCGGTTACTACAGTATTTGAATTACTCCATTTCTATGGCATAAATGAAAAAAAAAGATACTGTTCATGCCTAATATTAGATTTGAATATCGTTTCGATTAATTCATTTCAAGTGCGAACCCGGCGGCGATGTCGTGTTTTCCAAGCACATTTTCTGTACTCGCAGGTCAACTTCCTCAATTCTATGCTTCTGCGCGTCGCAGAAGCATGGTACTGACGGTTTCTCCTCGCAACACGTAATCTATTGCACGAAGTTTTATAATCCAGTCCTCGCTTCGGACATGCCTGCCCCAAAACTTTGGATCTTGATGGTTTGATCGCTTTTGTCAAAGCATTCGGAGGCGCTCTGGCAGAAAGTTCGGTTAAGAACCTTCAAGTTCGGTAAAATAAAAATAAAAATAGGCTTAGGGCGGTCTGGGAGACAATCAGCTCGAAGGCCCGCGAATATCCAGAACGATTATTTATGGATTTTATTTTTCTAGTAAAGGCAGGGTTAGTATAAAGTTTATTGGCGCGTTCACACTGTTACACAATGATATTCATGCAAACAATCCATCGCAGAGCTATGATAGCTGGTGGAAATATTAATAAGTTCATAGGGAAGAGGACTGCAGGGTAATCGAAAACGGCCACTGGGAGGTGCCACAGCTCACACTATTTGCATACGGCACATGTATGGAATGGTATAAAGCTACTGGCTGCCCTGTCGGAAGTCAGTCCAGAGGCGGACTGGCCATCTGGCAGCTCTGGCAAATGCCAGAAGGGCCGGCGGGCCGGTCTTTTCAAGGGTCGACGGGTCGGTACTCATGTACCCTATTAGTCTTATGCAACGAAATTTACAAGTTAACATGAAGTATATGGGGAATAGATCCAACTTAGAAACAATAACATTATCAGGCATTTCTAGTAGGCCTACCTACATTTCCAGCGAAATCTCCGCATTGATAGGGCTATTCCCAGTTGGGCTGGTGATACGCTCCTGGCTCGCGGCTGTCGCTAGTTCTGCGTAGTTTAATTCATTCCCTGCTTTAGAAAAAAAATATATATTTCTGCTTAACAAAAGAGCTGATGGATGAAGTCGGTGAAGAGTGCTGGCAGAGGAAGATGGGGATTAAACAAGGGGTTACAAGTAAGACCTCATCAGGGCAAAGGAGATGGAATGGCAGGTCAGGGTTGTCAGGCGGGTCAAGTCGAGCTCAGATGACCCCTTTTGATATTTTTTTGGATTCGCATGTATCTCTTCCTTGTCAACCGTGTGGAAAAACATCGTTTCCATGCATTCCTACTTGCTTGAGATACCTCACGATCATTCCTCCTTACTTTTTCCCTTAATTGTTGCATTGCAATGATAATGTATAAGGAAATTGCAACTTCTGCATATATATACGTATATATATATATATATATATATATATAAAACCATCGATTGACTCAGACGTCAGCTATAACTGGCTGAAGAAGGGACTGTTGAATGCCGAGACAGAGAGCAACATCCTAGCCATTCAGGACCAGAACTCCGAACTGAGAGTGGAAATGGAACAGTTGTGCGGAATGAAGGCCACCATAGTTCCGATCATCATAGGCACAACTGGCGTCGTCCTGAAAGACCTCGGGACATGTCAGGAAGCTGGAGTGTGAAATCTCGCTCGATATCCTCCAGCGTACAGCAATCTTGGGCACGGCCAGCATCCTTCGCCGTGTCCTTCAGAATTAGGCGAGTATGAGGTCTGGGATGTGGTTCATCCTCCCTCATATCTCCAATGCCGGCAGGTGCCGTGGAAGGATTTATTTTTTATTTTTATTTTATATATATGACAGCCATGTCCTTCCACGAACGTCTTCCCCCCCCCCCCCTCCCCCCATCTACACTATACGCCAGCGGTTCCCAGACTTCTTTGTCCGACCCACTTGCTGACGAACAAAAAAGTTCGCGACTCACCGGAATCCAGATTGAGGTATTTTCAAAGTAATTATGTCGTGAAGAAAACTGATCGTCCTTTCCTGCAGGGCGAGTTGATCCTGAGCGGATGCGGACATGGTGATTTTTTATATTGGGAAGATGTACGCGACTCACCTTGACGCCTCTCGCGACCCACAGTTTGGGAACCGCTGGTCTAGATGATTGCTTTGTACAGAGTCAGTTTTCAACTCTTGACTTGAGATCGAAGCTCAGATTTCTTCTCGGTTGTACTGAGAAGTGTTCGTCATTCACATCACCAGTGATTCTCTCATTACCTGTAATTTTTTCATCACCACCCTTTGTTCTTTCATCAAAAGCGACATTCGCCCTGCGCACAACGAGATCTAATTTTTATTGATACTTCTGAGGGACTCCCGCCCAGTCTCGGCCAATGGACCATACATAGGGCATGAGCAGGGCCTGGGGGAGAGTTCCCAAGTTACCATGATTCTTTTTAATCGAGAAACACATTTTCTCTAGCAATTGCCATTCAATGATCAAAGTTGGTAACAGTCTAAACACCTCGTGTGTACATGGGTTTTCGACTAGTAAACTATAATATACTCAAACATCCCAGGTCGGATTACGAGAATTTAATGAAAATTTCCCCCTTTCATCCTGGAACCGCTACTACGTTTTCTGGGAGGGAACCAATTATACGTCTTTTCAATAGCGTCGCCACCCCCGCAGTGCGATTCCACGGCTCCTTGCAGTTGAGAGTTGACGAACCCCCCCAACTCCACCAACAATTAGGTAGGTCTAATTATTGCCTAGTAGTTCGTTTCAGTTATCAGTTTAGGCTTATAAACTACAGCCTCAATGAGGGCCGGTGTGAGTAAAAATGCCAGGGCCAATTTTTAGTCCCAGTCCCAGTGACGGTATAGACTGTCTTCATGCAAGATGGGGCACTCCCGGCACTTCATGGACTGGTGAGAACACTTTTGCAGGCATCCATTGGGGACAGGACGATCAGCCGTCATCTCCCGGTCGCCTGGTCGTCAGCCCAGGTGAGGTCGTCAGCCCGACCTCACCCCTGGAGACTTTTGGCTTCGGGAGATCTCTGAAGTCTGTCGTGTGTCGTGCGGCACTTGCCGCCTTAACGGGCTTCAGAGTGCCATCCGCCATCGAGTAGCCGTGTTGGATGCTGGACGGAATCGGTCGACCGTCCATCGTGGCATCTCCCGGATGCAAGCAACTGCAGACATGTAGGACCTTGAGTAAATTTAGCTCCCCCTGGGGGCTATTTCCGCTCATATTCGTCAATTACATTCGTCTCCCCCTTGGTCTCATTTGTGTTTACACCAAATATTTTAGTTCCACGATGAAAAATATATTGCATGGTAGAACACGCCAAGAAACTTTATATCAATACTAACCCTGTACGATCCGGATTGCCGGTATACAACGGTCAGAAGACACGGGGCGAATGGAAATGAAAAAAAAAATTACATAGCGATCAATATGTTGGAATACACGCCACTGCCACAGTCTTTTTGACATGGGGAGTCACGCACATGAACGAGTCATGGGACTGAGTTGGAAAAGGAGTTCGAGTCACATGAGGGCGCTTCCATTCAAGGCGATGCAGGTGACCGACTTCGCAAAATAACTCGAGTAGCCAATTGGGCCAATTTAGGGGTTTTAAATGGATCAGTTACCACAAAAAAATCACATTATGAAATTCTGAAGAAAAAACCGAGTTACAACTATACTGAGTATGATGTATACCAACTTTTGCCAATTTACAGGTTGCCTGTTTCTGACTTGCAAAGATTCTGAGATGAAAAAAAAATTACAATTTCTTTCCTCCAAAAGTAATTAATCAAAAGATTAGAAAATTTGCGCACACATTCATAGTGAATTGTAAAAACAACTGAAGTAGTTTTTTTTAAGCATTTATTTCAAAAGAAGAAAAAAAGAGAGCTCCATATCCTGAAAGACAGGGCATCAATGAGTCTGTCGAATTTCACTTTACATCTCAAAACAACAAAGGCGATAGGGTTTGAAATGGAAAAACTAGCAGAATGAGAAAGGGATATGTTAGAAAGGCACGTGTTTTTTTCTGAGGAGAATATCATTTTTAAAGCTCTCAACGAATGGTTTAAATCTCCCCCAAAATACGAAAATCCTATCTCATTTTTCGCTTCCTCAGATTCCGTGTGCATTAAAGCACATGTCTCTCATGTATCTCGTACTATTTTTCAAAAACTAATTTTTAAATTATATTTTTGAGCGCTTTAAAGTGCAGCTGCCCACCCCCCCCCCCCCCCCCCCCCCCCCCCCCCCCGCCCCCCCCCCCCNGCGCCCCCCCCCCCCCCCCCCCCCCCCATGAAACATTGAGAACTAGTTAGTCCCCGACAGTAAGCTGCCTGAGACCCACGCGCCACAGGAGAGGAAGCCCCCGCGTCAAGTGGGGCCCTCTCACTGCGCTTGAAATCTTTATCGCAAACAAATTATGCATCTTTAACTTGAATAAAGAAAAGTTAAGATGTGGGTGGAATACTGAGGACTAATTAGACGATGATTGCATGCACTGTTTCAAAGACTTTGTTCAAGTTGCACCAACGATGGAGGGACGAGACCACGGTTGCCACACCAGCAATCTCTCGCCAGGAGTCATACAAAACTAGGGTCTCGTGTGTTCTACGATACGCGATTCAACGTTACATAATTCCATGCCATGCGTTCTCAACGTTTCAAGATTCCAAGCTACCCCTACGTGTTTTTTTACTCTAAGAGAGATCTGTTCGCATGCATTCGACTCGAACTCAACACCCTTCTTTCTCCTGAGTGTACCCATCTCCTCGATAGGGCTCAGTACTCAATTGCCCATTTACAACATGTCAATCGAGTGAAGTGATTTATAGAATAATATTTACACATTTCTGCAATTTTCGGTCACATTATTTCAAACCCTTATGACTTACCCACAGGAGAATGAAACTCTATTTCCCATATAGGAATCAGGGCCGGCCTTAGGCATGTGCCACATTTGCCCTGCACAAGGCGCAAATTCACAAGGGACTTCAAACCGTGCCAGAATGCTGAAAGCAATAATAGATGCCAACTCAGTTTTACTTCAGAAAGTGAAAATACCTTCCGTTTCGGCATCTTTTTGGACGCTAGAGATCGACCCTCTCTCTTCTGGGGGGAGGGGGGGGGGCCGCGTTGGGAGTCTCTTTGCATAGGGTGCTAAAATAGCTAAGGTCAGCCCTGATAGGAACACACCGGTAATAATATTGCCAAATCACAGGTGAGCTCAAGTTGCTTTTACAGAATGCAAAGGAAGTTGCATTTGGTAAAAATATGTGCAGAAAAGAGTATAATCTTATCCTAGAATCCTCACCACAGTGCTTTTGGGCTTCCCTTGATAGCACAACAAGATGCTCAATGGAAAATTATCACAATTGCCACATACAGGATAAAAAGGAAGGCAAGCTGGCAGATTTCATCATATGATCCAGCACATCCAGTCAGGCTTTAATTGCAGACTCATGGAGATGCAACCAGGTCATTATCATTCCCCATCGATTATGCCTGTAACAACATGCGAGCAGTAGACAACATAAAAACCTTTACTAACTACTAACATTTCCAAACTCCATAGTAGATATCAAGCTACCTGACAGCCATGATACATGATACATGCATTGGCATTTGTGACAGAACCAAAAATTTAGTCCCCAAAGATACGTGCCTCTTACGAGGAAAAACAAGCAATCAAGCAACACCAGATTATGTCCTCTTTCACTGTATTAGATTTCAAACCAATATATATTCACTTGAGGAGACTGGCAGATCAAGGGGGGGAAGGAAAGAACAGAAAGGAGGACATCAGACACAGGCTGGATCTTCTATTTCTTCAATCCAGGCTCATACTTATATCTGGTGTAGTAGAGGCTTCTTCTGCAGCTATTTTCACTGCTTTCACTTCTACGAGTAAACTCGGACAGTGCCTCATGCGTTCAGGTCAGTAACACGAAGGGCCTGGCTAGCCGTGAGTCCAACATCTTCAAAAGTATGGACTTCAACTGGTGCACAGGGGATGATTCGCTTTGGGTAACTGGTGGCCACTTCAAACTCTTCTGGACTGTCCGGGTGGCAGAAGATGAAATAGTACAAACCCTGGAGGAATTGGCAAAACAAACACACCATTAACATTGGATTCCAAAAAATACATTTATCTGAAGCTGCATTTGGACACAAGAGGAAAATCCAAGGGATATTTTCTCCAAGTGACTCCTAAAAAGCTCTGGTTTCACAGAACAACATTCTTGCATCCAATAATGTTGCAGGACCATAGCAAGAACTTGTGCAAGGATCACTTTGTTGTGTGGGAGATCTAGGGGGCAGTAGCACATGCATATTGCCAGGGAAAAAGACTGTTACAGAATTTTTCTGTGAGACTGTGGCAACAGATTGACTTGGAACTAGGAAGACAGAGCTGGGGAGCAACAGAGCAAGCCTAGGGATCAACTTCCGTTGTGGTCACCCATTCAGACCTTAACCCTTTTGGCGTCCACCTGAATCATTATCCCGCAGGCAAGCATGCAGGCGCATGACGAGTAAGTACTCAGGATGACGTCGAAAGGGTTAAGGCTTTTGTTGCCCTCAACTTCATTACTCAAAATGTTATGACAGTTTCATGGTTCAAAACAGTCCTCAAGTCTCTAACATTTATGTTCTTGTCTTATGCAGCATGATAAATATATCAAATTATGATTTAAATGGCAATTAATCAATTTAGACCAATAACAGCAATATCTGAAATCATCGTGAAGAAGAAAACACAATTTCCCTTGGATATCCACCAAACAAGGAAAAAAAGCCAAGACTTATTAACCCTAATGGCAGTATCTCTGTGCTCCCTTTTGCATGAATTGCAATCTCCTAGCCCATGGGGTTTCCAAGTCACTTGAATCAGTTTTGCCAAAAGATTTCTTCATGTGTCAACACAGCACTATTTAAAGCTTAACTAAGAAAATAACTGACAGCAAGGGAATCATGGACTGAAAAACGTCTCTTGAGCCGTCTTCCACAGGGAAGGAGGATATTAAGTGTCACTGAGTCTGGTGCATCTTCACTTGGCTCTGCTGGAACCTGGTCTGCCAAGTCCACTTTCTGCTGCTGGATCATCTGAACAGAGAATAATTATTCACTTCAGGAAAAGTATGATCTTGAAGTTGGCAATTTTCCCCAGAATTGGCCATGTATTGTACTGATTCATTCATTTTCTCTAACAGACAAAATGTGAGCATCCAGTGCATAGAGCCTAAACAAAGTGTTTGTCACATGGTTTTCAACAGATTTTAGATGTACAAAGTCTATGTTGCATCCTGGAGATACTCCATTTGTATTAAAACAAGACATATATAGCTGAGCTCCTTGCCTTATAAAAATATATAATTTATAAATCTTAGAGTTGCCACTTTTGGACAGCTTAGTTCCCTTTTTCTACTTCTGTATTTTACCTCTTTTTGCTACAGAATATCTCAATCTATATTTTCCCAACTGAATTACTTTTACTTTCACTTTTTCTGACACTCCAGTGAGATTTTTAGAAGCATCACTCATAATGAATGCTGCATTTAACTTTGACTGTCAAAATGGCTTCTTAAAAAAAAATAATGCATTGGATAGGACTATTGATGGAGCACCAATGGATAGGGGGAATACTGCCTCCCCCCTTAAGCAGTGGAAGACAAGGTTACCTACTGCTTCTGTCACCTTTCATGATTGGGGAGGTTTACCTTTCATGACTTCTCATTGCAATTGTGGTGTAGGGCATGGGAAGGGGTGGTTCAAGGAGAGCTGGGACAGACCATGAAGACATAAAAAAATATCTAAACTACAGATCATCAATGGTGACATCAATATATAGCAACAGTTCGACATAAAATCTTAGGCTGCTTTATACATGTGATCACCATATTTTCAGAAAAATGATGAGAGCATAAATGTGATGGCCCAAGTCTCTATTTCCATCTTTTCATGCTCTTCAGCTTTTGAGTTTCTCTTTCTGGGCCTATGCTGGCAGCTTTTATGCTTTTTCCTTAATTGGATAAAGGAAGGTTAGGAGAAGATCCAAGTCAGAAAAAGAAGGAGCTGGTATGAGTTTTGACATGATCAAAACTGGCACAATGAAAGGAAAATTCTAAGATATCTAGAATAGAGGAATGAAAGGACTTGTGAATTTGCAAAGGAACAATGAGACAGGGTATCTGAGCAGAAAATCACTGCCCCCCTGGAGGCATCTAGCTTCATGACAATAAAATGGAAAAGAGTAACAACTTACTTTCAAGAAGCTAAACAGATTATTCCTGACATCATGACATGTTAACAGTATGAGCCAGCTTAGTTGGATGCAGAGTTGGCATTTTGAGCTTCCTTTATGTCTCAGTGCAAAGAAAAATGCACTTTTAAAAAGGGGAGGAGGACCTATTGTGAAAGAAACTGGCTTCTGCGTTTGTTTTCCACTCACCTCCTTCTTCCGCTGTTCAGCTTGGATTTTTTCCCTCTTCTCTTGTTCTTCACGCTCTAGCTTCTCCTGTTGTTCCTGCCTTTCACGCTGCCTCTCCATGTCACGAGCGAGGGATTCCATGTAGGCAGCATCTTGAGCAGCTCTAAGTGCTCTATTTGCATTGAGTTCCTCTCGATGAGCCCGGGCAGTGGCCAGAAGGCTTTCATTTCTAGCCATTGCTGCAGCAAGATGTGTGAGTAATTCTTCTGGTCCATTCGGCCCCTGCAACCTAGAGATGACGAAACCACAAATATTATGAATTCCTTGGAACCTGACAATGAACAACATTTGATATGAACATAAACACTTGTTACCTTTCAACAATGGTCATCTGACCATCTTTGAGGCACACAAGAGCCAGGAATGGGTAAGTGCTTTCCCTCATAATCTGACTCACATTGTATCCTTCTCCAAGCTTTACTGAACAACCCCAGAGGAGGACATTGTTGTCCAGGAATTCTATCACATTCTCATTGCAGAGTGTTTCACTGAAAAAGGTGACAATTTCAGAACATCAAAGAGACCTGAACTATGCAACATAAAAGTTTTTAAATAGATAAAAATTAATGCTGTACTTGAAAATTAAAAACCTCAATCAATTCCTGTGATAGGTCATGATCTAGTGGCATTTTACACCTAGTAAACCTCTTCTCCACCCTGTCCTTACACAATTCACACATTTATTGTATAACAGAATCTACATAGCTTCTGTAATGAGCATTCCATGAAAATTACACAGGAAACAACAAATCAAACGAGTAAAAAAAAACCAATGTGCACTGATGATCCCACATGAGTAAGCAGCAGTCATGAAAACTCTCAATCCAATTGATAAAAAGGGAAAAGTTGAGCAAGGCCCAAAATGCAAAGAGGAAAAGCCAAGTTGAACCACACCATTAGACAGGTAGCAGGATACAAAAGACATTATTTGGACTTGAATCAAGTGGTAGCACTGCTAGGTTGGAAGGGTGTTGGAAAATAACATGGATCTCCTTCTGGCAATAACAGACCTCCCTTTACAAAACTATTTTCTTTTTGTAGCTTTTTCTGTGGTTGTACAGACCATGCAACAGTTAATCAGTTTCATACATTATTCTGGCCAGCTGTATTCCTGCATGAAAGCCTAGAAAAGGAAAATGATTTTTAAACATAGCTGATCAAGATCTGCCAGCTCTGCTCCACCTGTCTCCTCCCCTATGATTTATTTACTCTTTATTCCTACACTGCTTTTTAAATGGCCACACATCTAAACCTGCACCTATCACAAGAAAGCAGGCTGTTAGTCATTTTTCATTTTCAAGGACAGCAAAAAATATTTCACACTCACTAGAATCACTACTGATTGCTGAAGAAATCAATATACCCAATTTTTGTTATTTAAAAGAATGGAGACTCACACAACAAACTTGCGTGTATGTTGGTGGTCCTCTGAGTGGAGATAAACAAGAAGGAATTTGAGATCACGTTTTGCTTCATCAAGTGCCTGTCTGTAGCTCCCTCGGAAGAAGCGTGGGTGCCTCATCCCATATTGGGATTCAAATGCCTGGATCCAGCTGTTCACATCTCCCACTGGATCTGTCACTCCTGCAGAATATAAAAAAAAAATAAGTTGTCCCATTGCCACAAGCAAAATGCAGGAAGAAGCAAACAAACATTTCAATCATTTTTAGTAGTTAAAATCAACCCATTTCACCCCACCAGTCATGGCTCAATGTCACATACTCTGTCCACATCTCAAGAGGAAAGATAAAAATATCCAATGTTCCATCTTCAACTGCACATGTAACACAAATGTTTGCAATATATATCATTCTACGAGTGCATCTATTTCATCCATCACATATGACCTCAGAAAAGCATCCACCAGACAAGATAGAGTGAGCGTCAGTTTATCTAATCTTCAAATATAAGACTTTCTCAGCAGGCATGGAAAACAACTAATACCTCCAATTCTCAGTGGGAAGTGTGGCAGAGCAATAGGACTTGCATTCTCATTCAAAAAGCATGCATCAATTTCAACTTCCCTCTGCCAAGTATCTTCTAAGGCTGGTTCCTGAATAGGCTGAGTAGATTCCATGCTTTTTGATGAGTTTGCATTTTCTTCCTCATCCTTCCCCATACCAGATGGCCTTGGGGGTCTGCAGTCTGCAATACCTCCAACTGCACATTGAAGCTCAGCAGTTGCAACAAGGAAATCCTGATCAGGGCTGGCCCTCTGTTTCTGAGGTGGTCTTGACATGAAGAGCTGGATGGATTCCAGAACTACTAAACATGTTGCCTCACAATTACACCAAAACTCCTTTTTTCTCTTACTCTTATCACTCAGGCTTCATGCAAGCAGCAGACAGATGAAGAGTTCCTGATGTGCAGAATATGAATGATACAAAGAAAGAAAGACAGAAACAGCGGAAGAAACAAAGAAAAGAGACAGAAATTCCAAATACGAGTCGACACCTAATTTTTAGGTGTCGCTCATTGTTTGGACTTCACGTATGGTAAATCTCCAGAAGAATATTTTGGCAATTCATACTTGAATGTGCCTATTGCCATGCCATGGGTTATCAAAGAAATGTACCAGGCTGACGCATATGGAATCCTTCCTAACGATGCAGTCAATTTACCCTGAGCTGCACGGATATCATGAAATAAAATTTCGTTCATTAAGGATCTGGGGTTCACCTGAATACTCTTGTCTCTGTGCTCAAGGTGAACCACGAACCACGTACAGTTTAAGAATTCGGTTCACAAGAAGCTACTGCGTGTGAAACCTAATTAGATGGTGTGCGAGTGGATGGGGAATATTCATCGGCGACGCAGAAGCACTGACACGAGTGGGCTCCAGCCGCTCTTGAGGTAAGTGCCTGGTGTCGATGTAGTTGAGTCCCCCAAGTGCACGCGTCATACGCATGCCTCAGAAGCGGACGGTTCAAAGCAACTGGCAACTCCATAACTTACCTCTCTAATCAACTACGTCTCTCTCGTCCTCGACGGAAACGATAAGGGAGAAGGGACAACGATAAGGGATAAAGGACAGCGATAACGGACCGCACGTTTGCTACGGTTCCCTAGTACTGTCTATGAGGTATTATACACTACCTTTACGTGCATAGTTCTGAACACATAATTTTATCGCAAGAAGGGCAGTGGATTTCGCTAGTTTGGAAATTCAGAATTGAATGAGAAAAAGAACGGCAGAATAGTTTCTTTCCCACCGCCAGCCGCTACTCACTTCGATAAGCTCAGGGCATCAAAGGTGTGGGTAATGTGGCGCACAAGGTTATATAGCTATATATGCACGTTTATAGTCTCCCTATAGTGCAGTGGTTCTCAACCTGGGAGGTGTCACCCCCCCGAATGCATGAAGGTTCAATGGGAGTAAAAGGAAGGTTGAGAACCACTGCTATAGTGGCATACACAGGGCGGGGGGCTCGAACACCCCTCTTAAAGTAATGCCACTGGATGGATTGCATAAAATTGACGTCGCACAATAGATGACGTCATCGAAGAGTAAAAGCAGGGGTCGAAATCGTGGTTCTCTAATCTACTATCTAAATGTACACTAATCTCGAACTCCACGACAATCCCCCGATTTAAGTCTGCGCTAGGTGACGTGACATTATCAGACGGAATATTCCGACTCCGTCAACGTGTCCCTCAATTTACGGTATTCAGCTGGCTTAAATACCCAAATCTTATACCCAGATGAGAAATTAATAAGAGCAATCCTACTTTCTTTTTGCGGGATACGAGGCAGGAGGGGGAGACTTGTGCGAAACACGATTATATTTCTCGATTCTGTCTTGGTCAATTCCGCATTAAGAAAACCCGTCACTCACTACAGTATTGCAATGAATATCATCCCACTGTAAAGCTGCGTTAGTTCGGCTCGGGTTATGGTCATTTATAGTGGACGTTCATTCCGCATCGCAACTGTCCATCACATGCATTTCTCAGCGACTTACCCATAGCCACTCCATCATCACAGACGGGCTATGGGTTTAGCGTAAGACAATGGATTCAGTGACAGAAATTAATACTGTTTTCTAAAACAGGTGTCCCAAGCGCTGCCCCTTATGGAAAATTCACCCCTGATCACATGCTGTACCATAAGTGATCTGACATGTGATTGTTCATCTCGCACTGTCACACCCCATGTCATGGGATTGGGAGTGGGTAGGGATGTGACTCTCGTGATCACATGAATCTCTGGTCAACCCAGTATGTGATCGGGTGTGAGCAACCATGTGATTTTTTAAAATCACACATGATATTTCCATAAGAGCTTCCGTACGGTCCGCAAAGTAATTGGGGGAGGGGGGAAGGGTCAAGAAACATCGTGGATGAAATAAAAAAAAAACACAAACGAAAACGGGGATGTTAATGAGTGCTCGCCGTACCAGACAGTTACATAAGGTTTCCGTTCAGCACCCACCTCCCCTCGCCTATTATACAGCACAAGTGCTCTATTTCGCAGCCCCAATGGCCAAAAAGTTTGGGAACCCCGCTCTAAAAGTTCACAGTAATCGATTTTCCTTTCTCGCTGTTGAGCTTCACCTAACGAACTCGTACTAAATGCTTTAAAAACCACGGAATCCACCGACGTTCGCCCTTGCCTTTCTTTGGGTCCCCCTCCCATCGTGACATCCTGGAATTTCGCAATATTTTTAGAGCCACTATGCTCTTTGTAATGTAACCAGGAAGGCAGTGTGCTCCCTCCATTTTGGGAGCCTTGTGTTCGACGATGACGAAACCCTATTCGAACGAGTGGAATCCCTGATAACATGCATAGGTTGGAAGTCTGCGGCATAAATCCCGGCGCTGATTCCAATCGTGGGAAGTGGAGGTGAGGGGATCGCGACTCGGAGAGACGCAGTACAGGAGAGCTCTGAAATACGGCACGACCGGTCAATCGGTAGGGGTCTACCAGCTGTTGACCTGCACAGAGAGCGATTCAGCCACGAGTTCGCGCATCTTCCTAAAGCAAAACCATGTTCTCTATGGCCCTCATTGTAGTCTCTACACATCCACCGTCTAAAGGATGCTGCAGATGCCGCTCAAGCCAACATAAGTCGGGACATGACCTCCGCCCCTCACAAATTTTAGGACAGAACAAGTACAGTAGTGCAAAATTTCACGATTGTGCCGGCGAATCTTCCTCAGCGCATATCAAGCAAGGATAGAACCGTATTCTTAATGGAGATTTATGGCATCGATGGCGATTTTATTGGAATTGGGGAGCATAACTTAAGACATGCGAAAGTTTCACAATTGCTGCATTTAAATTTAATTACACTTGAAAAACAAAACACAGCAAAATCTCTCAGCTATTTCATTTTAGAAATTATTTTCGAATTCCACATGTTACGGTGCTTGGGGTCTGGGTGGGTCCCGCGTTAGTGCTTTAGAGGTAGTGGTAATAGCATACGAACCACACCCAAGAATGAAGCAACAGGGCACCGCAATCGTTACGTTTTGTCTTGTCTGGGGAGCGAGGAATAGGAACACAATTCCTGGCAATTGTTAAAGAATTCACCAATCACAACTATGGTGATTACGATGAATTTTCCATTATAACTATTTCCAACCAAACCCAGTATTATGTCTAGTTGCAACCCAGTGCATGCAATAATTGGGATTTGAGTGCTATGTGAATCTGTTTCAGTCGGACTAAATTTCACATTCGTCGATATTTCATGAATTTTTTGCTCCTAATTTAAAAAGTGAAGATTCAAAGCCTTCATAACAATAGCATCTTGTATGGAACCAAGAGATCCCCTTGGCAATGTAAGATCGTGGTGAGACTTTCCTAAGGTGCCATTTGGTTTCTTCAAGTTCTAAAACGGCCAAAATAAATAAAAGATGAAAGGGAAATGCCAAGGGTCACTTCTCCTCTTCATGCTCTCATGAAACGCTTCCGTGCATAAATAACGAACTGCCCGTGGGACAGTGGTGTAGCGTGGTTGACATGGACCCTGGTGCAAGGAATGAAACGGGGCCCGCTGTCCAATTTCTTACTATTGAATTATGTGGGAGCCATATTTAAAAAAAAAATAGATTTTCTCCGGCAGCATATAAATCGTCGTCGGTAGCTGAAGTCGTGGAAGGCAGTGGCGGACACAGATATTTTCATAGGGGGGGGGGGGCTGTTTCCTTGTTCCCAGCCCAGCCCACTCAGGGAGAGGGGCAGTCGCCCCTCTCCCTGCTACTTTACGCAAATACTTAAGGAGTTCAATTTCCTTCGAGGGCCCCCTGGAAAAGTGAGCCACGGGGCAACAGCCCCTTTAACCCAACCCCCTTAATTCGGCCCTGAGTGAATGGTATCGGAAGTGGCCACCACTTCATTTAACCACACGAAGCGGCGTCCCAGTTGCGAGATGTCTCTGTGTAGCAGTGTCGCGTTGAATTCCTTTGCTTCCTTTTGACCTCGTGGCTTTCATCTCGTCCCGATGCCAAGGGGCTCCCAGCTAACGCTTCTCCCCTCTTCGTAGCTCGGCGTCTGGGCCCCTCTGGCCCGTGGGTCCCGGTGCAGTCGCACCGCCTGCACAGCTACGCTAGCTGTGGTAGCTACGCCGCTGCCGTGGGACAAGATATGGGCCTTGGCCCTCTTGCGTTGAACTGCGAGATTTTTTTTTGTGTTCCTGATCCCCCTACCTCATAGGCTAGCAACCCTGGACAATTATACAGCTTCCTCCTTCTGAAGCAGTCCTCCTTCCTACACGAACCATCCTTCGCTCCTAGGCGTACCATCCACCTAGAACTGCAGATGAAAATTTCTTTTTTAGTTTCTTCCGCTTGCCTCAAGGCCAATCCTTGGAAATCACTCACTCAATGAGCAATTTTTGGTTTAATTGGTCAGGTAAAGGCAGAAATATCCAATGCACCAAATAGGAAAGGTTGAGGATGAAAACACCAATGTTGCTTCAGACTGAGGTGACTAACTCCCAACTCAGCCCTAGCTCATCATCGTGGTCATTCTTGTGTTCTTATCTCCATCCTATTGGGCCTACCCAAGACTTTCCTAGTTGGACCTTGGGCTTGCCAGCAGTGGCGTGCAAACCCTAAAATTTGAGTGGGCTGAAGATCATGTGAAGCTTGAGTTCTTCCACCCTGGCCACTCAAATTCTAAGAAGGCCTTTGGAAAGTAGGAACCTATTGGATCTCTGGCAACACCAGATTTACAGATATCTCATATTATGTCAACTAAAGGAAGTATTTAAGGAATGAAAATCTTCCTTGTGAAATTAACAGACATGAGAGATGGAACTCACTTCTTCTATTTGTCCGAGTGAAATTGAAGAAGAGGTAATGAATCATCAGCTGCAGTGTCCATGTGCATAGACGAAAAGGAAGCATGATCACATAGTATGTCCAGCCCAAGAATCCAGCCCCTCGTGGAGGGGCTAGAGTCATGGATAATGATGGAGTTGGTAATCCATCTGGAATCACCACTGGAGACCTGCTTGAGACTGGACTATCACTGGAACTCAAATGGTCTTGGACAGCACTCTCAATATTCCAGCCATGGCGTTCAAGAATGGCTCTGCAGTGCTCCAAATCTTGCACACCTGAGATTTCCTGAGAATAAAGGATTAGGTGTCATAAATTTGTGACCTCCATGATTGTCTGTCTATCATGATAGAAGAGTATTGAGCATAGTGACTATGGGAAATTTAAGCCTAAAAAGTTGGCTGCCATAATGCAATAGGCCTGGGCATAGGTGATGTATCATATTTCAAACATGAAGACATCTTGACAGCTTCCAAGAACTCCTCCTTTGTCTACTATTGACCATTTATCTATGAGTTTGACATCATTGGACCCTATCTCTCATGATTACCTTCATTATGAGCATTCCATTAGAAAACATTCACGTTTCAATGTACAAATTGTAAATGTGTGCATTCAACATGATTCCAAGATTGGCACACCAAGCAGTTCAGGCATATCCCTCAGTGCTGCTGCCTTGATGTCAGCAAATGGTTCATACAAGATATAACTGGACAGAGTGATATTCAATGTAACCAAGGCCTAAGAATGTCATCCAATCACAATTTCAGCATCTAGCTTCTTTAAAACTGCCATATAAACTCGCCACAAATATATAACATCTGGCTCCAAACCTGGAACACCAGCTATCAGAATGGAAAGAAAATTAAAATGTCCCAAAAGCAAATATCTTTTTGCACAATGCTAAGGGTCAAGAAAGCATGCAAGGTGACAATGTAGTTTGTCTTCACTTGAGCATTATAAATTAAGCAATGCACCCCTTTCATACCCTATTGATTTAGAAAAGCTCAAATTCATAAATTCAAACATAAGAAATGCTCTTACCTGGAACTGAATGAGTTGATCTGTCTGTTGAACTGTGAGATTTTCCCTCTCCATATATGGCTCTTCACTTGATTCTGAGCCAAGCTCATCATCTGATGAATGAGTCATTGCGACTACAAAGTTTAGACTAGGAACTATCCAGTTAGAAGTTTATACCTAAAAGAATCAGAACATCATGAACCATCATTGCAAGCATCAATTAGGCATACAGTTCTGATTAATTTGTGCACCCCTATGGATCACATGGGAGAAAATTTGGAGATTGTAATGCAACTTTCAGGGGGATAAGGCCCACTATGAAATGCACTATGACAACAGAGTAACTAAAAGCCAACACTAGGCCAACCTATATACCTTGGAACACATGCCTGGTCCACAAAAGTTGGCAGAAGATATTTGCATGGGATCATGATTCTTTCCAGTCGTGCTATTAATATTGCCCTAACACATTTTGTAAGACTATATTTATAACAATCACCTCCATTTTCATCAGCTTAGAAGTCCCACTAAATATATATATTGAACAAAAACAGTGGACCTATCCATTCCATTAATTTCAAGTGAAGTGATTACCCACTCAGGTTTCATCAGTCTGGTGGACACCTGATTTGCACCAAATCAGTCATGTGGGCACTGAGCTGACTCATGGACTAGTAGCATTTACAAACACGGACACTACTGAATTTTTGCTTACTTTACTTCCCAGAAGAGAAATGAAGTGAAATGCAGCATGGAATGGCAATAGCATGAGAGTAGGAGAGTTGCAGTTACTACTTTTGGCAAACATCTTTTGGGCATTCTTTGAGATTCTGCTCAGTGTATTTAGGAGCAGCTTATTTGATCCTGAGGTACAGTACATGTAAAAAAGAAATGCCTGTGGAGGAGTGTGAATCATAAGAGAGCAAGATTGGGTGACATTCTTCACAAGGCAAGACAGTGCAATGTGGCCAAACTGCAAACTGGGAATACCAGTAATTATTAAAATTATTTGGATGCAAATGAATGATCTCTTTATTGATTTAGGGCCCACAGGAACATGTTTACATAGAAGAGGCTTGATATGCACAGCTCACACACATAAAGAATAAGAATAAGAAGCAAGCAGAATAAAAGTGGAAAAATAAATTCATGGCCACCCACAATGATAGCTAGTGTCCACCTGCCAGGTCAAGGTACCTTACATAGTGTCCATCTGTACAGGCAGGTGTCCACCAGACCGATGAAGCCCAGTCATTCTCTATCAGTAGAAAAGGTTACAGAGGGCAGTGACTGAGCCCATGACATTTAGCTATCAGGAATTACTGAGCCATCAGCTCCCACAATGATCATGAACTTAATATTGATAAAAGATACTTCCCATTTACCAATAAATGCAAATGCAGCACAGATTGACAATGCAAAATTAATAACCCCATGGCTATAGATACAATCCCATGTACTAAGCCATTACCATAAGTGTCTTGAATAAACAGAATTTACTCAAGAAGAAATGTTGCCCAGCAACATTGCTCAGCAAGAGGAAATGTTGTCCAGCAACATTTCTTCTTGCTGAGCAACTTCATATAGAATCCTATTTCCTTTATAAAATTGAAAGTGGAACTCCTTGGGTGTGATCAATAGGATCAGGCTTCCACAATTGTATACATTGGGAGCACAAAAACACCTACACATTTGGGAGAGGAAGTAAAAGCATTCCAGAATAGCAAGAACAGGAATCAGAATTTCTCAATTTCCCTCTCTTCCCATAGGGCACTGTTACAGACACCTCACTATATGGCAATATAGCTAAGTTAGAGAGCATCTTTAGGATTATTCATGCAAGCTTATGGCCTACAAATGAAAATTTTTAAATATATTATTTTCCCTCCTGAATGTGGGGAAACAGAACACCAAATGTCTTACAGGGGGAATGTGCAGTTCCAGAGGGAAATAATGCAGGAGTGAGAATTTGAGACTGGTATGCACAAGACTTACATAGTCCAAACTCAACACCTCCTACCTACAAGAGGGCTGCTTTCTTCACATATGATACCTTACGTACTATAGGATGTACCAGACCTGTCATTCATTGTACTAATACTGGCTTACACTGCGTTACACTTGGATGCACTGCTATATTCCGCCCTGCCATTGCCATGTATCCCTTTCCAACATGCCCTTGTTAAACTTAGGCCATCTAGGCTGGCTTATTCGCTATGCTTCACATTGAAAGTCGTTCATATTAGACCAATATCCTATCATGGACGTGATGTTATCCTTTGTCAACATTGCGAAATCTAGGAAGCCCAATGGTAAGTAAATAAACCAATGGCCCAGATATCAAAGGCCGAATGCATTAGACTCTCGCTTCCTCTCTCGTGTGAGGGTAAACGTGAGAATAAATAGGGATACAAACATGACAATAACAAGGCCTACAAGGTGTGACTTGTAAATGGGCCTTCCAGAATGAAACGTAAGATAAATATGACCGCAGCCATATGGAATTCAGTGTTGCTCGAAGCGAGCTCTGCTCAATTGGTTGCCTTCAGCAGTTCACGATGGATTTCGAGCTTTAAGTTACAATATTTCCGATTGCAAAATTTGTCGAGGTAAAATTGTGGCATTATTTAAAGCTCTTAATTGAATTACACTGGTTCGATAAGGAGACGGCTGGGGAGGGGGGGGAGGCCGGGGGGGGGGGGG
>CAJPEV010000885.1:1608-71990 GCA_905338385.1 Darwinula stevensoni
ATACCAAGGATTTCCGAGACGCTCGCCATTCGCGAACAGAAGACCAATTCTGAGAAACGATCCAATGTCGCTATGTTGACGAAATAAGCTACATATAGCACCAATTCTGAAACGTAGAGGGATGAGCGCTGAATCGAGGCGATACCAACGATTTCCGAGACGCCCGCCATTCGCGAACAGAAGACCAATTCTGAGAAACTATCCAATGTCGCAATGTTGACGAAATCAACTCCATTTAGCACCGATTGTGAAACGTAGAAGGATGAGCGCTGAATCGAGGCGATATTCCTGATTTCCAAGAAGCTAGCCATTCGCGAACACAAGACCAAGTCGGACAAACTATCCAATTTCGCTATGTTGACGAAATCAACTCCAGACAGCACCAATTCTGAAACGCAGAGGGATGAGCACTGAATCGAGGCAATACCAAGGATTTCCGAGACGCTCGCCATTCGCGAACAGAAGACCAATTCTGAGAAACGATCCAATGTCGCTATGTTGACGAAATCAACTAAAGACATCACCGATTGTTAACAGTTCAGGGATGAGCGCTGAATCGAGGCGATACCACGGATTTCCGAGACTCCCGCCATTCGCGAACAGAAGACCAAGTCGTAGAAACTATCCAATGTCGCTATGTTGACGAAATCAACTCCATATAGCACCGATTGTGAAACGTAGAGGGATGAGCGCTGAATCGAGGCGATACCAACGATTTCCGAGACGCCCGCCATTCGCGAACACAAGACCAAGTCGGACAAACTATCCAATGTCGCTATGTTCACGAAATCAACTCCAGACTTCGCCCATTGTGAAATCTAGAGGGATGAGCGCTGAATCGAGGCGATACCAACGATTTCCGAGACGCCCGCCAATCGCGAACAGAAGACCAAGTCGTAGAAACTATCCAATGTCGCTATGTTGACGAAATCAGCTCCATATAGCACCGATTATGAAACGTAGAGGGATGAGCACTGAATCGAGGCGATATTCCTGATTTCGAAGAAGCGAGCCATTCGCGAACACAAGACCAAGTCGGACAAACTATCCAATGTCGCTATGTTGACGAAATCAACTCCAGACTTCGCCGATTGTGAAATCTAGAGGGATGAGCGCTGAATCGAGGCGATACCAAGGATTTCCGAGACGCTCGCCATTCGCGAACAGAAGACCAATTCTGAGAAACGATCCAATGTCGCTATGTTGACGAAATGAGCTACATATAGCACCAATTCTGAAACGTAGAGGGATGAGCGCTGAATCGAGGCGATACCAACGATTTCCGAGACGCCCGCCATTCGCGAACACAAGACCAAGTCGGACAAACTATCAAGTGTCGATATATTGACGAAATCAACTCCAGACTTCGCCGATTGTGAAACGGAGAGGTATGAGCGCTGAATCGAGGCGATATTCCTGATTTCGAAGAAGCTAGCCATTCGCGAACACAAGACCAAGTCGGACAAACTATCCAATGTCGCAATGTTGACGAAATCAACTCCATTTAGCACCGATTGTGAAACGTAGAAGGATGAGCGCTGAATCGAGGCGATATTCCTGATTTCCAAGAAGCTAGCCATTCGCGAACACAAGACCAAGTCGGACAAACTATCCAATGTCGCTATGTTGACGAAATCAACTCCAGACAGCACCGATTGTGAAACGTAGAGGGATGAGCGCTGAATCGAGGCGATACCAACGATTTCCGAGACGCCCGCCATTCGCGAACACAAGACCAAGTCTGGACTGAACCTTTCATACATTTAATTTTTGTCGTCGTTGTCTTTTTGGTTGCTGTTTCACTTAGCTCCTGTTTTCTTTTTGGCCCAAAATGGTAGACCCATGTTTCGTAACCCGTCACTATGCCACTGAAAAATCATTCACCTTTTCGGTCCAACTGTGTTAGTATGGACTCATACAACTGAAATTTTTTTTTTTCAGGTGTGAAATTGGAATTCAGTGAGCAGAGATTCTCGCTAAACAAAAACGCAACAATCACGACTGACGGTACTCAATTCAATGGACGCTTCCAGACAACTTATGACTAGTTTTAGCGTGTAACTGCCTTAGGGTATTCTTAGGCATGCACTTCAGTGCAATCAGGGGGGATTTAGCTAAAACTTACTTGGGAGAGCTTGTTTGTGTACGAAGTAAATTATCACCTCCCGTATAATGACCATTGAATCGCCGAGATACTAGAGAAAATCTTGATTTTCTATTGTCCCAGCCTTCCTTTGTTTCATTTAGTAGGAACATCTGGATATCTTTCCACATTCTTTGAGGTGCAAACTAGGGGACTATTGACGGTCCTTTACTAAAGAAATCAGCTCCGATTTTTTCATATCTCTTCAGTTGGGTGCCCAATCTCTTTGGTGCCCATTTCCGATAACTTCTTCATAATCTCCTGTTACTACACCATTCTTTCTCTAAAAGGAAACTAAGATTGGTGCTTTAGACCTAGCATTGGCCTGGGCTCTTTCTCCTACTGATGTAGGGCATGATACATGCATTTCAGTTGAAAATGAGTGGCAGCTAGGGCTTCTCAAGGAAACGAAGAAGAAATAGAGTTGTCCATAAAATAGTAAATCAGTAGTTCTATGAACTACATGAACATGGGCAATCTCATTTACTACTTTAGCTTGACATCACTAGATGGGGATTATGCTGCCTCTCTTCTTGAGAACTTCGTTGAGCCTGCCCCAAAATTGTATTCCAGACAATGTCAGGTGCACAACATTCATTGCTTGCACCATTTGCCAGAAGATACTCCCATTTATGGTTGAATTGATAGCTTCAGTTCTTTTCCTTTTGAAAGTTACCAGTACCAGCTGAAAAAAAGACCTTGATATGCACAGGAAAGCCACTTTAGCAGATTCTTGGAAGGCTTTACAAGAAAAAAGATGCTGTAGAAAAAAATAAACCATGTGAATATCCACTGTTACAGGGGAGGCATAATCATGGTACAGTGCCATCTGAAAATAGAGGAGAGGCATTAATGCAATTTATTAAAATTGTCCTTCAAGACTATACCATATCCATAAGAATGGGTGATAATTGGTTACATCACTAATGAGGGACAGTACTTGCTTGTGAAGAATTTCATGACTTTTAATGATGTAGTGTTTGTGGTAGGATGTGCTTTCATGGATGCCACCCCACTCTTCCACTACCCATGCAGTTCAATGTTGCTAAGCATGGCAATTGTGAGCAATATTTCTACTGAATTTCTAACCTTCCAAATTTCACATGAGATGTCTTGATGTTTTGCAGTGGTAGGGAAGTTGCTGTCTTTCTTGCACCAGAAGACATAAGGGCATCATCATGACAGGAAAAATTCTTATGAATCTTGACTCTTGGCCTGAAATTCACATTGATTTATTTTTTTTTAGTGGATTTATGTGTTGTTTTTATTTGTTGGGTATCCCATCAGAAATTGGTCTTTGTTAATAAATTTGGTTTTCACTAGCAGGCTCTATTCAATATATCCATCAAGATATAGAAAATGAGGGCACTGTTACTTGCAGCTATGTGCCCTGGACAGCAAGAACCCCTACTCCCACCTGTAAAAATACATTTCTATTTTACTTTTTTGTTCCTAGTTTCATGATGTCCAGAAACAAAGTGATTAAAATGCTTTAACTCGATTCCCAAGAATGATAGTGGTTCTGACAGCAGGTTTGAAATGATGGATGTGCAAGCACCACATAATCTCATTCTTGAGTGCCCAGCTCATATAGAAGGAGGGAAGCCAGAAGCTGATATGATCTCCTCTAAATGGATCAATGCAGAGGGTACTGAACCTGCATGGCCATCATACAAGACTGTGTATAGGTTGAACTGTTGCTTGCAAAAGCTTAAGGAACCAACATTGTCTTGGAAGTGGTATCCCATTCAACAGATTCTATACAGAACAAGCATGTCTACTTCCAGAGTCAATTTCATCATTATTGTTATACAGGGTGGGCCACTTAAAAGTAGCCCGCCTCTGGTCCGAGCGTGGCGGAGGTGGTCGCCCCTTGCACACTGTTCTTACCGACCGGCTCATTCTTAATGTCGCAGTTTTATAGGAGGCGGGCTACTTTTAAGTGGCCCACCCTGTACTATCACAATGCACAATTTCTCCTAGGCAACGTAGATGTTGCGTGAAGGAAGCTGCTCAAATGTGAAGTCACTTCAAATTTGGAAAGTGATGATGACAGAAGCATTAAGAACCACCGCGTTCAAGGTGCACCTCCTCACAAGAAGAGGCAGAGCTTGTCTCTGCATCTTCTTGTGGATGTTTTATCTGAGGAAGAAAGTTTTCTGTCTTCTTTACCTACACCACCTTGTCTTCCACCTCCTACTCCAAGGATCAGTGATTCCCAGCTTTCATTCCCTGGTCCTTCAAGTAGTGGGCAAATCACATTTTACATGCTTAATCATGCTCCATGCTCTGATTATTACCATAAAGGCTCTTATTAGACCAAAGTGCTTCTCTTGCAGGCATTTGAGGGGTATCCATGGAGGATCCCATGAACTGAAGTTCATTACAAGTCAAGTCTCAAAGTCTGAAAAAATTCTGAACATGTGGTATCCAGCTTGCCTCTTAGACTAAGTTCAAATGGTTCAGCAAGTAGTGAAGCCTCCTTAAATGTTGATGGTGAGGCAATCAGCACCAAATATTTATGGAATTTTGGTTTCAGAGCAATTAAAGAAACCTTTTGCACATCATTCCAATGGAATGCCATGTTTTTAATGTATAATATGTGATTCATAACAACTTTTATAATCCTATGTTCTCTCTCATGACATTGGAAATGCCCTCATGTGACCCTTATTTTGGGACACAAGACAAAGTTGTACATTTTCTCTAACATTGCTGCATTGATGAAAAATACAATTGTCAACTAGAGTACAAAAAACATGGAATCCCAGAGATATGACTGATTATAAAGACAACCATCCATGGCGAACACAAGACCAAGTTGGAGTTTTTCTGAAATTCAGGTAAGTCAAAAAAATCAACCTGGAAGTCAATCTTGCCAGCAGATTCTGCCAAATCGTCGTTGGTGACCACCTAACAGCAACAAAGCATAAATGCTTTCAAACAATGCGAGAAAGGGTGCAAGCGACAGAAGTTCATTGTGCATTGTGACAACCAGTTGTTGCATCAGACGCTATTGTTGCTTCATGATACGGCTGGTTGGAGCAATGCTGTCTAACAAGATATTCACTCTTTTCTTATGAATGTTGGACTTGTAAGTTCCAACCTTCTTATTTTTTTTGAGCAGCTTGGAACATCGGAGTAACTGAGGTCTATAGGACCAGGGGCAGCAACCGAAGGTGGACAAAAGTTGATGGCCAATTTTTAAATGAAGGTTTAGTGATAGGAACATGCTTTTATCCTGAGTGATTTTGGATTGACAGCTGAATGTTTTCCAATCAATGGCATCATTCTCGTATGACCCTTTCTGAAGATGGAGGATCAGAGACGAGATATTGCAAATCTGTATCACCAGGGGTTGACCCCATTGGAGATTGTTCGGAAGCTGAAGAGCAGGAATGTAGCTCGATCTACAATCTACAAGGTCCTGAAGAGATTGAGAGAGACTGGATCAACTGCTCGCTAGCAACGATCAGCACAAATTTGACCAGCTCAGACACCAGAGCTAATCAAGGCCATCCAGGAGAAGATCAGGAGGAATGAGAAGTGGTCCATCGAGAAGATGGCGAGGGAGGCTGGTGTGAGAGGACCATGGGCTGAATTGTAAAAGATGATCTGGGATTAAAGAGCTATCACACACCAGAACATCATCTGATTTTGGCAGCAACCAAGAAGAGATATGATCGATGCCGTGTGTTGCTCTCCTGCTTCGAGTCCGGCATGCAGACACCCATCATCTTCTCTGATGCGAAGTATTTCACAGTGGAGCAGGCAAGGAACAGACAAAATGACAGGATCCTAAGCCCTGGCATTCCAATTAACTCTAGAGAAAAGAACACGGTATAAACGCGCCAAAAACTGGCCGGGGTGATGATCTGAGCAGCAGTGTCCAAAAATGGCCAGTCCCCACTGATCTTCGTCGAGCCAGGCGTGAAGGTGAACACCGAGTACTACGTCAAGGCAATCCTGGAGAAGGGGTTACTCCCCTGGACCAAGACATTGTATGGAAAGAGGCCCTGGATCTACCAGCAAGACAGAGCCATAGAGTCATACCTCAAAGGTCATGCAGAAGTGGTGCCAGGACTTCAGGTGTCAGGAAGTCCCAGACTTCCTGACAAAGGACGAGTGGCCGCCCTCCTCACCCGACCTCAAGCCCTGGACTACAACTTGTGGTCATATCTCAAGGGCAAGGCCTGTGCTAAGCCCCACCGGAGTTTGGAGAGCCTGAAGAAATTCCTGAGGAAGGAGTGGGCTGCCATCCCAGAGGGCTGTGTGCGTGTCATTTGCGAAAGCTTTCATCGATGTCCCAAGGATGTAGTTCAAGCCAGAGAAGGTCATATTGAACAATATTCCTGAGTAAGCATGTACACACGCTAACAGATTAATGTTGAAAATTGCAAGGCTGTGGTATACGGTGTTCCTGAGTTATTAGCTTAAATCCTCATCCACTTTAAGCTGCCGTACCTGGTATATGAATACACCATGGCATATGAACCATAGGATTTCTATCGCAATCACAAGTGAAGAAAAACAAAGAAACCTCACGTTAGAAGGCAGCTGAGTCACAACATTCTTCTTATCACACCATTCCTCTCAACGCCCTTTTCTCCTCACACCATCTGTCTTCTCGTCGCATGCAACAGATCGGAATGGACAAAGGGAAAGGTGATTTCGCCTCATCTGGAAGTTGGCGGAGGATTTCTTCCTTCCATTCTTCAGACTGTCGGGAGAGAAAGCTGGCTTAAGTTGTGAGAATCTGGGTTCCTGGGAGGTCTGAATGCTTGTGCATAATGCGGGAGTTAGTTTTCATTCGGTTTAATGGATCTTAGCTTTCACTTTGTTTAGTTAATATACCTCACATAATTCTGCAATTTTACTTAACATCTTACTAAATGTTGTACGTTTAAAGGAAAAGGACATATGGGCACATATGCCCCTTTTCCAGAGAACTCCTCAATTAATACCAGGGCTGAAAAGGGCATGGAACCATGTCCTTCTAATGTAATCAACCAGCACACTCAGATACAAGTTGCTTTCAGGAAGAACAGGAGAGAAAAAGGAGAGGGGAGAGAGAGAGAAAAATACTAAGTGAGTAGTGACAGTGAGTCATTTTATCTCAAGTTTCAGTTTTATGAGTAAGTTTCTATGAGAAATTATGATTACAGGAAATACAAGACATTGATATGGTGTGAATATTTATGGCCAAGCATGTAATATAAGAAAGTTTGTAATAATGTTTGATGACAGATACAAAATCCTATCTATTCAAAGAATAACGAACTAAGTTGGTCATGCGGAATAAAATGTTGCTTGAAAAAACACATAGATGTGAGGAAAAAGGTTTTTAGGGAAAAAAAAAAGAAGAAATAGAATGCACCAAACCTGGATATAGTACTCAGCAGCATTGATGAGGGACTTGGAATAAATGGGCTTCATGAAGCAGGCTCTTGGGGCCCAACAGCTCGAGGGTCTTTCTGTTCCACTTGCCCTCCCAACTCAGAGACACTTCCCAGTAGAGGGGGAATGTCAGGTCAGCCAGTTGATACATACAAGTCATGGTCCTTACACCATTCTTGTTTCACATCCCAGCAACAATATCCTGAGTCCACCATGCTGCAAGTCACATTCAATTCCATGCCATTGCATCTGTTTCTCACAAAGGGGATGTCTGTATCTGTAACAGTGATGGGACATGTTCAAATTGACTTCCAAAGTCAAAATCTCAAATTCCTTTGAGAAAAAACTTGGCTTGGTTTGCCAACGTGCAAATCTTTTTGCTGCTAATCAAATGAAATCAAAATCAAAGAGTCATAGCTCTAACAGTTCATTGCTTATTTTTAGGTCACATCATGCAAAGAAAATGACTGCAAAAGATTCATGTAATTTAAATGAAACACGTAGGTTACATGTACTTTGGAAAAAATGTGAATCAATTGAACTTCCTAATTTAATACCATACAAACATCTATAAAAGTCAACTGTTCAAGAAAAATCATATGTTCAGTAGCAATTCAATTGCTATTCAATTGAATTGCAATATGCTCATCCCAGAATGAGATTGATAATTCCACATGGGACCCTGGACCTTCTCGGGTCCATGCCTAAGGAGAATCTCACTCTGCTGATTACCCTTTAGAATATGGTTTGATTAGAGACATCTCTGTGAACTTCTCCACACTGACAAGTAGTTGTGCCTGAGAGTGCAATTATTGTCTAAGTTATTGGAGGAGTCATTCACATTTGCTGATAATGGATAATGGAGTAACTTTTGCAGCAGCAAAGTAGGCAGCAGTAGATTGGGACAGGTGGATGGTTGACAGGTCCTCGATGGATCAGACCCATATGAAGCAACAGCTGGCTGAGATGGTCAGCTCCGTGATGGACTTGGTGTCTCTGGCTCAGGTGTCATGGGCCTCCCCCAGCTGGCTCTCCCTGAGACCCTGGGGATCCAAGGACAGGCAAAACAGTGACTCTAATTTCTCCTCCCTGTCCTCATTGAACCCTGGATGGAAACATAACAGATCAATCACACAGACCTGGAATACCATCCAAGAGGTAAATAGATCACACCATAAACAAGCTGCTGTATGTTAAAAAGAAAATAATAATAAATCATGTATATTAAATATGCCTTCAGGGGTTACAGAAATGTTCAAAACAAGGAATCCAATCATGAAGCGATAATTCGGCTTTGTTTCTTTCTTCTATTCTAATTCTCTTGGGGAGATTTTCCAAAATGTAAACATGCCTGTACTTGTGTAAATCTGGTTGGCCTTAACCCCTAATCTCTCTCAAAAGAGGAACATGTATTATGAAACATTCCAGATTCAATTCAATTCAAATTGTATTAAAGTATTCAAACTTGTGGAAGGGACTAATGTTGAAAATAAAATTCAAGACTATAGGGAAAAATGGACAACACAGCAGCCACAACTGTCAACAACTCTAATGGAGTCTCACTGGTTCAAACTCCTTATGCTCCAGAAAATAAGGACAACATTCACTGAGCCACAGGACTCCTCCACTGATTTCTTATGAGCATGGGGTAGAAAAAAAGTTTAAATTTGAACTTGCCTTCAGAGATTAAGAAAAACTAGAGAAAGAGGGAGGAGGAATTCACATGTTTCCATGCCTCTTTAAGCAAGTCTATTCATTTCTAAAGCACTAAAATTCATTACTGATTGTTCATGTTCCTTTTTTATTAGGGATGCACTGATCCAGGATTAGCTGATACCAATACTGATACCGACCTCAGTATCTTGGTATCGGCCAATCCGATACCGATACCGATACAGACAGCTCCCAGTGTCTGTCAGAAGTGAAACCACAATAGGACCAGACCTTTTGTAGGCCTTATGCTTCCTTTGGCATGGAAGGGAAGGAATAAAAAATCTTCGGACATTAAGGACCCAACATTCAAAATTCCTGTCATTTATTTAGCTCTGGAGACATTTATATTGGCCAATCTATTAACTTCTTCAGTCTAGGCCAAAACTTCCCCTGCCATTCACTGGGCAAGCCAAGAATATGTTGGAAGTAGGTACTACGAACAAAGGACGATCAGTGCAAAGAGGAGTAGGAGTAGGAACTAGGTCTCATGTCCTTAAAGGATTAAGGAGTTGATACAACTACAACCGGGATTGGTGCTCGAGGGGAGAGCCGAAGGTGGGATGGATGTGAGCACAAAGTGTGTCCGTGCAAACCAGTTAGCGCAGGAAGGCAGGAGATGGGACAGAATGGGGGAAAGTGAAGGAATGAATGCGTATGTGAATGACTGGCCCATTCCATTTGTACAAAGCCATTCTCAAATCTTTTGCATTCTGCTTTAACCATGCCGTAACTCATTGTCCATCAGTTGGAGATTAACAAGAACTATGACGGACTTAAGGAACTGTATGCCATTACAAGTGGGTTTTTTTTCTTGAGACATTTCCAAAATTTACATGTTGCACATCAAGTATGGCGTGCGGCAAGGGAGAATCGGATCGGATCGGCCACATAGGTATCGGCCAACACTGATCCTGGCCGATCCACTGAATATCGGCCGATACTGATACTTTGGATCAGTATCGGTGCATCCCTATTTTTTATATTGAACACCAGCTTCAAATTAAAAGTTTTTACATTTTAAGACATAGTTTTCCTATAAGTGCTGATGGAACTCTCACCATAATAGATGTATCAAAGTCATGCACACTGTAAATAACACAACTGCATGAGATGCAGTAACTGGAAGATAGGAGGCACAATTTAAAAGGAAAAGAAGGAAACAATTACAGATCATGTCATATGTAAGGCCTGGGCAGCCCAAGCTCCAACAGTAACTACTGCCCCCCTCTAGCTCCTTGGTTCAGATGAAAAAAAATAAACAATAATAATCCTGCAAAACTCAGCTCATGTTTTTCTTAATTTCACCAAGACTTGGAAAAAAATTATATTCCTTTTTTATGGCCATTTCCATTGAAGGTTCCTTTTCTACATGATTATGACGTAGCAACAGTAGAACAAGACTCGATTTTTGCAATTCTATTCAGCACTGGAATGAAATAATTTTATCAGTTTCAAGCACACTCATATCCATTTGTGACTGAAAATATACCATACTTCCTTAATTCCCTGAATGGTAGCAAAGCTATGATGAAAATCTCTTAGACAGACCTCAGACTGAAAGCCATAACTCCAAGTATAGAGGTATGCCTCAGGTAGATGACATTCCTTGTGGGAATGGTTCAAGCAGCATGAAAGCTCAACCCAAGTCCCAGTCTCTAAATGAGACTGGGACTCTCATTTAGAGACTGGGACTTGGGTTGAGCTTTCATGCTGCTCTCATTTGACCAAAGAAGATTCCCAGGCAATAAATGGTTTCCAGGCTATGATGATAATAATGACCTTGGAATATTTCTTGAAGGAATGCGAAGCCAGCATCTTCAGAAAAATTAAACAGGATCTTAGATTCCCTTAAGGGTCCTTGTCAGGGTGAAGTCCAGCAGGTGCATTGTGGTTGCCTATGGATACTTCTAATTGTGAAATACCAGGATACCTTATTATACCTTATACACCAATGCCCACATTCCTTGTCCCTACCATGCAGAAATTTGCTCAGTGGATTCAGGAAAATCTACTGATAGCTTGGGCAAGTCAAGAATCAATTCTGGACAGAGCCCATTATTTCAAACTATTCATCAAATAGTTTATGGTTGGTATAAATATTTTCAATTATAGAGAACTAATTTTTCATTTAACACTGATTCAGGTCTATCTTTCAATGAAATAATTAAAATTTCCATATGAAGACAGTCTGGGAAAAAATTACTGCTTGGATTCAGTCCTACATGAACATGAAAGTATATTGTAGTAGCAGTGACAACACTTGGAGAAAGATTCAAAATGCTTCAGAAAGAGTGTTCAAATGTCCTATGCAGAAGCAGAGGCAACAGAGGTCAGGGAGAGCGGTCCAGCTTCATGGCTCACTTGGCTTCTCTAAATCAAAGGAACCTGCAAGCTAGCAGCAGGCACAGTCCACCCAGTCCACATCTTGCAAATATTCAATCATCCTCTTTGTGCTCTGTCAAATCCAACATGTACTTCTGGCTGCCAATTAGAATCTACTGAGAGCAGCATTGGTATTATATTAAATAATACAAACATTAATAAGGTCATAGCTGCTGAGTTAATCAAGTTAATCTGAGTTAATCTATCTCTCTTCACTCCTATGTATTCACTCGAGTTGAGAAAGAAGAGAAAATATATACACAAACCCATAGTCTTAGCTTCATTTGGCTAGAAAAAAATGGAGACAAGAAAAATTACTCAAAGAGGCTAAAAGCACGGGTCTTCATAGCAGAAACCTCTCCACATCAACCAGGCTGGGTTGTTGATGGTGCCATGATGACTAACTCATTATATAATTCTAAAAATAAGGACAGTGCTAACTCCAGACTGTTTCATAAAGTTTGTAACTCTACTTCATAAAATGCTGTGCAGATGAAGTCCACCTAAGACAGGTGGAGACACAGAATAAGCAGGTTGAATGTGATGACAAATGTTGACTTGTATACAAGACTGATATGTTATATTCATGTTGATGGTATTAATTGACAATCCAATTGGTATGGAAAGCCTTGATAGAGAGGTACAGAGGTAGATAGAATATTACACAGAAAAAAATGTACCCCCCCCCCCCCAGGATGATGATTTTGCATTGCATATCTAATAGAGGACCATGGAGATCACTTACATCTTAGATCCTTCTGCAGGGAAGAACTTTGTCTTTGAGTTTGCCTACAAGAATGGCTCAGTATTAGCACAAGCATGCATTGTGAATGTTGTCCACTTTTTCTTTCATGATATAAAGGCACATGAAACAATAACTTGGTCGGAATCCTTTTCCTTTTCTCAAACCAAAGAAAACAGGTTTGCTTTAAAATCCTAGTTCCTCAGTGAAGTCTCTTTGTCTACTTTTGTTATCACACAGACATTACTTCAAACTTGGCTCTTGCTTACAATCACTGTCACAGTTGTGAGGAAGGAAAGTAGCCTCCAGTCACACCCCCAGAGTGAAACAGGCATGGCATGGCTACCATGACTGCACTGCCTCTGTGCAGGTTGAAGGGACTCAATGTACATGAAGCCTTTGTTTCACCAAAAGATTCTCATCACCAACCAGAATTACCACCAGTTGCCAATTATTGTTTGGTTGTTTTGCCATTGGTTCTTTTTCATCTGGCCAACACACTATGATTGTCAGATACAAATTTCAAAATTTTCAGCAAGAAAAGATACACTGTTACACTTAGAACCAAGCTTCTACACAAAAATATGTCTCCTTAAGGATCTCACCAAAGAGAATGGTGTGTTTCATCATTTCTGGTGGTACAGTTCAAAAGATTCATCCCTTCCAGGAGGGGGCCATGCAGGACCTCCTACCCCACCTTTTGGTGAGAGTAACAGAGTAAAACTCTTAAACAATTACCTG
This sequence comes from Darwinula stevensoni, assembly GCA_905338385.1. Taxonomy (NCBI): domain Eukaryota; kingdom Metazoa; phylum Arthropoda; class Ostracoda; order Podocopida; family Darwinulidae; genus Darwinula; species Darwinula stevensoni. The sequence continues at coordinate 14,727 of CAJPEV010000885.1, forward strand.
AGGGCAGGGGAATCAAGTTTTCTTCATGTTTAGTGGGCCTACCTTAATAAGACTGCTGTGGATCACAATAGATCTGATGCAGGTTTCTTAAACAATCACCTGCTCTAAAAAAAATGTATGTGCCTGAAGTGGACAGACCTGAATGCAGGTTGCAAGAACAGCAAGCACAGGACTTGAGGTCCAAGACCAGCTGAAGAAGGCAGGGTCCAGGATGAAAGTTGTGTTTAGCATCAAGAATTGTGGTGAAGAGGTCTGATGGACTTCCAGGGATTCAGGGCTTCCCTGGAGATGCATCTGAGGGAAGCCCTCTTAGCATGCTCCTTGCATTCCTGCGAGATGGGAAACCCTGCAATTAATCAAGAGATGGTCTCAGAGAGAAAATGGATTTCCCACCCCTTAGCAATGCAACATTTAAACTTTAACCACTTAAAACTCAGTGTCTGGTCTATTGTATGTGGTGTCATTTCTTCTGTGTTAAGAATATCAAACATTTATGATGACAAGAAATAAGTTGTTTTTTTACTTTAATAAAAATATTCACATTTAAAACTGAGACAAGAGTTGTTACATTGGAATATTACACTTCAGTGAGACTTCCATTGACACCTGCTGAAAATCCATGAAAACTTTTCTATTAGATTATTCAAACAAGAAACAAGTTTCCCTTCTTAGTTATACTTCTGATAACTGTAACCCACCCTGTTATAGGAAGCCCAGGAATGGGTTTGTTTCCTTGTTTATAATGTGACTTAATCTGGCCAGTAGAAAGAAACAATAGTTTTTTTCATTCAAAAATTTTCCCCTTATGAAAATTTTATTTCTTTACATATTTGAGAATTTTCTGACAAAAAAATTATTTTCCTCTCTCCATATATGCAACATATCTTCCATTAGAGAGGGCATATCCCACGACCAATGGATTAGTCTCTGGGTTTCATGAGGTCAAATTTGAAATTCTGCACTGCTAAAAGGGAGAATTCATGTGAACCTTGTCTCCTTGTCAAAGAATTCCAGCTCTCAGACCTCTCAGATTTCATGACAAAAATCCCTTTACACTCTATATCTTCGACATTTTATACAATACTCTGCTGGGTTCAATGGCTTACAACTCTACATAACAAATATTTTGAGTCTGTTTAATGCCCACATTCTCACTTCTCTGATTTACTTCATTCTCATCTGTCAATGAATAAGGCAAAATAAATATCTAAAAAAGCAGGGCCTATGATGAGAATAATTTCTCTATGGTGAGAATAATTTCCAAAACCAGTTACTGGAAGGTCATGTTTTTAATCAGTATTAGGCTTAAAGCAAGCAAACTTTAGACCTTGAATGGTCGTGTGAAGCTACATATAGGCCTCTTGTAAGCCTAAACGCTATGCATATTGTGGCAAAAGGCGCCAACTTCCTTGCAGCTCGGTAAGTAAAAAAGTCATGGGAAATCCTGGCGGAAAGGGATGAGCTAGGATATCGTTTCCCTCCATTTTCGGGCGACCACGTGCTCTCACGCGTTAGACGCCATGCTTCGCAAGTGGGAAAACGAGCAGCTAAAGCCATGATGACGTCTGTCCACAAGGAGCTACTGCACTCGTTTGAAACTAGATGTCTCTCTTTACGAGAGCAAACGACTTCCGCCAGGATGCATCTGACCTCGTGGTCATAATATGGTTCAGGCGTAATAGGAAACTATCCTTGCCTCGCCACGAGGTGAGGCTAGGATGTACTACGTATACAGCTAGGAGGGTTGTGGGCACCTGCAAGAGGTTTTCCAGTAGAAACCGCCTCGGCCACTGCAACACGAGGTCTCTCTTATCGACGCTCTTTTGGCCAATTCCTATCACGTATTTCTTTAATTGCTTTATTTATTAAAATTTAATATGATTTATCAATAGGCAGGGTAAGGCCTAGTACCTTTCCTTAGCCTTTCCCGTGACAAAATTCAACCTCCTCCTCGTTCCTCTAAAAGGAACAACGGGAGCGAAATTAGGTGTGTTTCTTCCTCTCACCACAGAATCGCTTCAGAAAATTTGAAGCTCCACCTCCCCGGGGGTTGTGGAGCACATGGAATCTGGCTTTTTTGAAGATGTCAATATCAGTGGCGGCTCGTGGGCGAAAAATCTAGCGAGACCAGCTCATGATCATGAACATGATAATGAACAATAATTCATATCATTATTAATGAGAAAATGAAGCACGAAAGGTTTGGTTAGGTCAGGCGCTGAACGAAGAACTATTTCATGTTTCCAGTTCATATTGCATCGAAATCACGCAAAATCAGTGACATCCCATTCGGCACAACAACGTTGTATCAACATTGAGAATAGGTTGAAACGTTGAGACTTGGTTGAAGTTGAGAATTCGACGAAAAATCAACATCACATGGCAACATGTTACGTTGAAAAGTCAACCTTTTCTCAACATTGAGGCAACATTGCCATCAACCTTTTTTCACCGTCGACACAACGTTGTTGTGCCGAATGGGATTCGATCGACCACTTGAATGCGAGAAGAGGTCCATCCTGCCCGAGGAGAAAAGTCGGGCTGACTCTCTCCCCTGGAGACTCTCTCCCCTGGCGAGTTTCACAACTTCTAAACAAAATCAGAACTAACACACTTAGTGAATATCTCAATATCATGCATAATATACACTTTTTCATACATGGCAACTGCGTAGATATAATTTGGCAATGCAAATTTGGATGACCGAAAAGCTCTCTACTTTAGGCAAAGGAGCCTATAGAAGCCAGCCCTTGCCAGCAGGTACCCGCTCATGCGCAATGCAGACGGAGAGATAGGCCTTGCACTCGTATACGTTTGCATTGCGGTGCCACGGGATCAATAGGTTTTGGATGCGCCAATTACCTTTCTTCAACCCCTTCCCCGCCGCAAAATTCAACCTCCACGTATTCCTCTCAGAGCATGAACAGGAACAAAATTTGACCTACTTCTTCCTCTCACCCCAGAATCGCTCCAGCAAATTTGAAGCTCCATCTCCCCGGGATTGTGGAGCACACCGATTCTCGTTTTTGGAGGATGTGAATTTCATTCCATTCCCCCCCCTGGGTTGCCACTCCTGGGGGGTTTTCGGAGGAAAGAGACCAACCATGAGAAAGATATTGACTCGTAGATGACGAAAAGTGGCTTTTTCGTTGCTTGTGATGCTCCATTTCGCCATAAAAATGAAATTAGCTGTCATTCAATTAGGCTTAGAGTGCTTCCTCCGGTATCGTCCCGCAGTGTTGTCGGATACCGTGCCGAAATTATGCCACATTCAAGACGGTTTCATCCTTCGTATTGGCGTCTGGATCTTCTGTTTTTTAACGTATGAGACATTTTTGTGCTGAGTTCATGAGTTGAGCTGAGAATGAAGCGGTGGTTTTTATTGATCAATGTGGTGGGATTTGCAGATATCTTATCAGGATATCCCTGAGTTAACAGGATGGCGCGTACCATGGATTGCATGCTTCTTGAAGGCATTCTCTCCTCAGACCAATTCCAGATGGTTCAAGGAACTCCAGATGGGCCTAACGTTCCACGTTCAGTGGCGTAACCAGGTTTTCGTCAATGGGGGGGCTAACATCTCCTCGTCGGGGTGGGGCGGACGCATTCCGACCAGAGTTGGGGGGGCTTGAACCAAACTTGGGGGGTTGAAGCCCCCCCATAGCTACGCCACTGGTCTCCTGAAAATGTTTGAGGAGGCCGGGCCTCCCTCGAGCTGTCATTGGTCAATTTCCGTTTCTTTTTCATTTTCTGCCCCCCCCCCCCCAACCACTCCTGAGGAGTTTTTCCAAAGAAAAACGACTGAAGAAAGACATTGACTTGTCCTGTAGATCACGAAAATTGTGCTTTTGTTTTTTTTTTTTCGATGCACCCTTTTGTCATAAAAAATGAAATTAGCTGTCATTCATTTAGGCTATTATCCCGTTCCCCAATGTTGCCGGATATCTTGCCATAGTTATGTCATAGTAATGACTGCTCCGGCCTTCGAATCATGGTCTGGATCTTCTGTTTTTTTTTATGCATGAAACATATTTATGCTGAGTTCATGTGAGATAAGCTGAGATTGAAACGATGGCAACCAGTGACCGACTGATATAGTGAAATATGAAGATATTGATATATTTTATATAATAATAATACCGTGTGTCCGTGGCATTTTCTCCTCAGACCTCGTTGAGATGGTTCGAGGCCATTCGCGTTTTAAACCTTCAAAATATCATACTGAGTATAATATTTTAAAGAGTAGACAGAAGCTCGAAGTTTCCTCCATGCAAGATCGTGAGGCATTCTTAAGGGTTTTTTTTTCTCTAATTCATTTCCATGATTTAGCTGCCAGTGTGGTGGCGTAGGCCCACATCGCAGTGGGCTGCCATGTAAGCTCCACATCGGCTCTAAGGCGGCAGGCAACATTTGTCATGACTCAGGATGAAAAATCCATCACGGTTATTTGACAAAAAAAAAGCTTCCTACAGTTGGTGTGAGACGGCGCCTATGTAGCCACTGTTTCAATGGGATTAGGGAGTTACTCATTAATTTAAGACCCCAGAACGAAAATGGGATACTAAAGCAGTCATGAAATCTTCATTTCGTTCCAGCACATCCAATAGCGCGATCTGTCGATCTGATTGGGTTTAAATGCAATTCTCTGTCGCAGGTGTCATACTCATACTCGTTCGCTAATTAGCAGTCTTTGCCCCGATAACACGTTTGCTCCAAAAATGGTTGCATTTAGTTACTTACCATAGATTTTGAACAGCTATTGAATAAAATGTCATATCCATTACCATGAAAATATCCTGCAATTGATTTGCTATAGAGTATTGTCCAATAAGAGCTTCATTGCAGTATGAATCAATATCTCGTTAATTTACACCTTGCCAGAATTTTTTGCCAAAGTATTGTAAAAGGTTTTTGTAATGCTGGAATTTATTTTCACAGCAGAGTGTTCTTGTCCGTTATTGTAGTCGTTTCCATTATTACGATATCGTCCTTCGTCAAGCCTGTTGAGACGAAAATCTTGATTTTGGGTATTTTTTTTTTTTAGAGTTTTCACGATTGAATACCGCCAACGAAAGGGTGACTCGATCGACATCGTGTGCTTATCGGGCATCGGGCATCTTTTCTGGTTCCCTCCAATCCTGGAAATGAATTCGAAAAAATATATATTGAAGAAAGTCTCAGGATGGTGCTTGGAGGACGCGGAAAAGTATTTCCCAGGGGAAAAGCCGATCCCGACTGAATGTCTTTACGAAGGGAATGGAGATGTATGGATGGAGTAAGTCTTCTTCCCTCGGGGATATCTGAGCACTGCGGAGGTCCCGAACAACTCGGGACGCTTTCGTATGCCCTTGAGACGTTGGTGGCGGATGAAAGCTTCCACATTGTTCGGGACTTCCTTGGTGCTCAGATATCCCAGGGGGAAGAAGACTTCCGGGGTTCCAGGAATCCCCTTGATCCCAGTATGTGCTCAAAATTGGTTCCACGTTCTCGGAGGCAAGCATGCAGCCGCTGTCATCATTACTGAATTTCTCTGTCAATGAAGCACTGCTCTGGAGGTCCGGTGCACTTTCGCATCCTTCAAGTTTGAGATGGTGTAGCATGTCACAGATAGGGCAATTTTATTAAAATTTGGTCAAAACATTATTTCATCTATCCACATGCAGTGTGTGAACTAGCTGTAAATAGCTAAAATACTGATGAGGACGACAGACACGAGAACTATGCAATTCCAATTCAAAAGTGACAAGCACTGCTATAGCATAACCAGTCATGAAACGAATCATGGAGAAATCACCGCTGAAGCAAAACTATCGCGCGGCCATTCAAGAGCAGCTCCGAGGCAAACGCAAGGGTGGCGAGGCAGAAGCCGACGCCGTGGGGGAAGAAGGCGCCGCTCGACCCTCTGCCCTTCATCAGTCAAAGGCCACAAGGAATTCCGATGTATAGCGAGGTTCATCATCTGTTCCGTGATCCCGGTCTGGTGCATGTAGAGGATGATTCTGTCAAAATGAGCGGAGAAGGGAGAATGCTTGGCCATGGCGACACATGGACTGAGGTCAGACACAATTTTCGAATCTCGCTAATAAGTGCATTGCCCGAGTTGTCACTTTCATTCCTCTCGTTTGCAAATTTTCCTTCGAGTCGGCAAGAGTCGAAATTCACAAGAACTCCCGATACAATTGTATTTGTTCAAATGGAGAAAAGAGGGATCGTATATTTGTGGGTTCGGGCTGTTAGCCACTTCAGTAGCACTTTTTCGTGTGAGCGAATCATGTCTCTTTAAGATAATGTATTTATTGGAGTCATTGGAGCCGGAAGTCTGACTTGCATTAGAATGACTATCTGTGCGATTCTGGCCGCCAGCTAGGCCAAGAGACAATTGCTTCTTTTTTTATTTGTTTGTGTGTGTGTGTGTGTGTGTGTGTGTGTGTTTGTGTGTCTTTGAGAAATGAAGTTTGCAAATCGGCAATAAGAAAGGGAGGAGAGGCAATTTTCATTGGAAATCGGAGATTAGCTCTCGTCTCGCCATCTTTCCGATGAACTTGGAAACGAGAGTTGCCGTGGTTCTCGAAAGGGAATGCTGGCATCGCTCACTTTCGTGCCTCCCACCTGCTGCCGTGAATCCAGGGATTTCAATGGACCACGATTCCTCAGTTCGTCGCCACATGCTTTCACACGCGCTTTCGCGAAGAAACCCATTGCCCTATATCTTTTCGTTAGATTCCATGGCTCTTAATGTGCATTTGCGGAATTGCACGAACAAACGCGAGGTGGTCGGCGGGAGGGAGAGTTTTTCAATGGATTGTTCTCCCGTATTGCAGTCACATTGGTAGATGGCAAAATTACAGGTGTACTCTTTGGGAGCCGGATCTTGCAAAAAAAAAAGCAACAATACGATAATTTGCGGATCTTCGCTGCGTTACTTCCTTTTTCTTCGCCTCCATTTTCGATGAAACCTGTAGGCTTTATGCATGTGAAATCGCCCAAGTAGCACATAAAATCTTTCGAGAACGTTCAATGTGTTTTCAGAGGGGGGTTTGGACGTCCAATGTCCAATACTTAGCACCTTCTCGTTTCTAATAATTATTGTGGTTTCGACATATTGGAAGCATTGCTGCAAGCTCAAGAATGGCTGAACGGAAAACGCCAATGGCCAATCGAGCAGATAGGATTGCGACAGGAAAACCTTCATGCAAGGATGGAAATGCAGAGAGTTGATCGCTAATCCATCCATCCTGAACAAGAAAGGAATCTTTCCTCAGAAATCGAGAGAAATCCGACGTGATTTTTTTGTTAAAGGTGTTCAAATTCTTGAGCGTAAACAAAACAAAAACAAAAAAAATCAAGTGGAAAAAAAGGAGATATCCATCGATTGCTGTGTTTTTCCCGGGATTCCTTCTCAGTCCTTTCCAACTCGCGTTTCTTGCACGTATGACCTTCAACGGATGGGAAAGGGACGAAATTCGATACTATGGTCCTCAAGGTCGCCGGCCTTGAACCGTTGCGATCGATGTGCACGTGGAGTCCTGGTCGATCGCAGTAATCAACACGAGGGAAATTGGATGCGAAAGCAGTCGTGAATTCTTCATTTCGCTCTAATATATTCCATAGCGTCGATGGGCCGATGCGATTGGGTTTAATTCCGAATCTCCGTCGGAGGAATCACACTCATCCTCATTTACTATTTAAACAGGTTTCCTCCGAAACAGGACTCGCATGATTCAGTTGCAGGTCGTGGATGGATGCCGTCGGAGGAAACTTCGTTGTCGATGAGCATGGAAATGGATTCTAATTGATTGCCTCTTGCGGATCGTCTGATGAGAGTCCTGCAGCCGGTATCAAATAATAATGTCGCTGTAATGTGTTCATTAAGTTTTTTTTTTCGGTAGGGGTATTGCACCGCTTTGCACATACGAGGTGCAGTCGTTAAGTAATGCCTGTTTTGTTATAAAAAAATTTAATAACTCAAATATACACTTCAAACTTATCCTACTTTACAGCATAATCTCCCCCTTGGTCCATACATGCCTGCCACCACGCTACTCACTTTTGTGAGCACTGGACGAACTGTTCTTTTGGTGTATTTCGAAACCACTGGAAAACTGCTGAACCGAGTGCCGATCTCGAAGGGAAGGAAGTCCCTCGCAAGTGATTTTTTAAGTTCCAAAATAGCCAAAAGTCGCATGGGGACTAGGGAGGGTGGCATAACGTTTCCATGGAATTTTTTATTTAAAAAATCCAGTACAATGCTTGTTCTCCGGGGGGAAAAACCGCTCACGACTGAATTTTTTTGTTAGGTAATTTGAGATCCCTGGAATCCCGTAAGTCTTCTTCTCTTTGGGCGATCTGAGCAGTGAGGAGGTCCCGAAACAACTCGGGACGCTTTCGTCTGGACCTTGGGACGTTCCTCGCATTCGAATTCCCTTTTCGACTTTACAAGAAAATCCTCGTTTTTGGGTGCTGGGAGGATTCTTCATCTGGACCTCTTGGAGTTTTTTTTACGTTTTGCATGAATTAATTTTTTTGCCATCCCAATTCCAACAGTTCGATCGGCGCTCGCTATTTGCCTCGCTGTTTTCCGCGATATTTCAGCTTTATCCCGGCATGTGAGTTGTCCCTTACGAGGAAATTCATTTTCAAGAGCGGACGGAAAAAATTACGTGACACGACAGGCAAAAATTATTGGAGACACCAGCGTTGTGGCAACGTTGAGACTAGGTGAAAGTTGAGAATCCGACGAAGAATCGACATCAATGAAATGCTGGCTTTTCGTAATTAACTGCATCTGCAGCATATTGTGACTGCTCGTGGATTAGCGAAGCCGTTTAGTGGTTTTAAAGATCAAAATCGTTTTTCATCATATATGATTAAAAATTAACCCAGGAACCCAGGACATTCTGTCGTGCCTCTCGATGCCATCCTCATCCGTCACAATATCAACATTTGTAATGAAATTTTATCAATGAAACGCGTAGAAAGCCGAAACGAACAAAGAATCAATGAGCGACATAAAATTCCGTGAAACTGTAAAATGATTGCAATCTGTTGGATTAGAACAACTTATAAAATAAAAATGTTATATACATTTTCGGATGGAATTGAAACAGTCAAGGCATACGCAATTAAGGGGAGAAATTAAGGACAGAAGATTCCTTCTACTGCGAAAGGATTTCCATTCCGTAACATCAAAGTGTCAGTTCACTGCGCGGAAGGAGATCTAGACCAGAACGAAATCTACTATTCATGACGGCTCCAATATTCCATTTCCTTCGAGCGCATTGGATGGCGTATTCAGGTGAGATCCCATGGAAAGACAGGCGGAGGCCTTGCGTCAGTGCCGGGTCGGGGATCATGGAGGTAGCAGCTTACGTCAGTGTCCTGGTGGTTGGGCCGCTCTTATCGAGAGCATTCATCTTTCCATCCAGTTTCGGAAACGGGTTTCGGGAATTTCCGAATGAAACACTGATTTCGTGCGTGGAGGAATTGGATAAGATGGCCCAACGTGAACATGGGTCAGGATTGAATGTCCTATTGGACGCAAACATCGGACTTGTCATCCCGGAAATTCCCCAACTTCTCTTCACTTCAGGATTCTTCAAAGGCGTGGAAGTCTCAAGATTCCTAGATGTCTTCGTCTACACCCAAAGCATTCTCCATCTGAAAAATACTACTTTGGACTACCTGTCTCGATTTCAGACGAAATTTCTCGCTTTTCAAGAACCGGTTCCAGCAGCGGAGGAAGCAAGTATTCTCGAGAAGCTTTACAATCGACAACTTTGGAATGCCTATCTACTTCGCTGGGATGGGAAAAGCGTGCGTTTCACCTACCTATGCGCCTATTGCGATAACGGACGGCACAAAATGCAGTTGGGTAACATTTGGACACCAGAACAAGGATGGTGGAAATCCAAATTCCCCCCAAGCTTCGATGGAAACTTCCGGGGAGCCACTGTGAAACTTCCTTTTAACCCTCTCGGGAAAGCCTTATTTGTGGACGACAAAGGGAATAAAGCGGGATTCGAGTACGACATGATTGTCTCCATGAGTAAGATACACAATTTCACAATTGAATTCCTCTCAGTCCCAGACGGGAAGTGGGGAGTTCAAGTGAATGGATCCTGGAATGGAATGATGAGAATGATCATGGAACGACAGGTGGACTTCTGTCTCAACAGCTTGGCTCTTGACTCTAACCGCAACGAAGCCATTGACTTCACGTTCCCATACGACATGGACCATTATGTCGTCGTCACCGCTGAGCCAAGTGAAGAATCGAAGACCTTGATCATCTTGAGACCGTTCTCCCTGACAGTGTGGCTCCTGCTGTTTGCATCCATCGCTGCAGGTGCAGGGATGTTGCACTTGATGAAGGCGTGCCCTCCTCATCGTAACCCGATGATGGAGGCTTGGGCGCTAACCCTAGGTCAGCCCTTTGAAGGAATTCGGCATGAAAAATACATTTGGATTTTCTTCTTTGCCTGGTCTTTGATGATCTTCAGTATGGGTAGGCTATATTCCTCCGAGTTGTTCTCACGCTTGATTTCTCCCACGCGAGAGAAAGCCATCGACAATATACAAGACTTGGAGGATTCAGGTTTCAATTGGTACGTCGTGGCGGGAAGTATTCAATACCGCATTGGTGACACTAGACCCAACCTGAAATCAAGGCTGGTAATCGTACCCCTTGACCAAATTTTGAATTTATCTCTCACTATCCCAGTCACACGAATCATTGGCGTAATCTGCAATGCCCGACCGTTCCGAAACAGCTTCGTGGATCCAACATTGAGAAAGATGTTCGACGATTATCATATATCCAAAGACCTTGATACCGTTATGATGGGTGTTGGTATGGCCAAGCATTCCCCTTTCACCTCTCATTTTGATCGAACAATCTTCACATTTCACCAGACTGGGATCCTTTATTACCTATTGAGGCTCACGTTCTACCAAAATTCTTTGTGGCAATTGACGGAGGAAGGGCTTAGAGCGGAGCGACGCCGACGTCGTCACATGACGATCGGGGAGACCCGACTGCCTCTGAGATTGGTTCATTTCAGCGGGGCCTTCGTTTCCTTGGGGGTCGGATGCTGCTTGGCCAGCGTCTCTTTCTTTCTGGAGCTTTTCTGGCGAGGCCGCAGTATGCGTCGGCCTCAACGTTGAATTTCCTTTGTTGTTGGTGCAGCTCCATATGATCATGAAGTCACTTTAACTGTTGTTGAAATTGAGAAACACCAGTCCTTTTCTTCCTCTCCTGGTCTCTTTTCTTGCTGCCATTTCAATTGTCCTTTATCGCCTTGTCTTCTGAAAGGTGTCTGCATCCTGAAACAGAAACCCCTTCTTATTTGAAGTGCATGAGGTTTCTGAATTCTAAATAAACCCTTCACCATTTAGTTTCGTTTATTTGTTGTTTATTGGTAATTTTCACAACCTGTGAATTATTTTCTTGCATATTTATGAAGAATACATCGTGATTATTTTAGGAAAAAAGCGTGGAAAAAAGAACACTCCCACTTTTAAAGATGACTCTTAGTTCTCAATTCATCCGTGTCTTTGGTAATAAATGTGTCCGTGCGTATGTTTGGCATTCTTGATGGGAAAAAATGTGAGAAGCGATTTCAATTAATGTATTAGTAGTTTAGAATATGATCTACCTGTTTTAAGCATAATTTTCGTTCACTTGTGTCACAATAAACAAAATTCACCTCTGCGAAAGTCTCTTCATTACGTCAGCGGAAGTCCCCAAACCCCAGGTAATTACTCAAGTCTCACTGCCGTATTCTCTGCAAAATTGGCTCTTGACGATATTCCGACACCCAAAAGGTCATCCAATGGGCGTGTCTAAGGATTATCCTTGGACGAGACATTTAGTCATCCAGTGGATGTCCGAAGACGATATACATTGGATGTCAAAGTGTCCTTGAGGATATGACCAATGGATTTATTTTGGCTCAGAATTGCCACTTGGCTCTTCAAAAGTGGGTAAAATGAATCTGGGGATAATGCTTGACAAGTAACTCCTCTACTGGACAGAAAAAGTTGCCACTCAATTACTCAACTCAAATTCTAATCCAGTACAGGAAATGCAACCTCAGCAAGACATCCTTCAGCATGTTTGTACTCGATGGAGTACCATCATCCCACCGGGAGTTCCTTGGTCCTCCGGAGGGAACGATGCGGAGCTGTGGACTTCACCTTCCCGTATGACGTGGACCATTTTGTTATCGTCAATGCAGAGCCAAGAGAGGAACCACAGCCCTCGATCATCATAAGACCATTCTTCCTCCCAGAGTGGCTGCTTCTGGTCGCTTGCTTCGTCACCTGCTCAATTCGGTCCCGTCTCAACGTAATCATTTGGTGGAGGAGGCCTGGGGGGCCAAGGCCAGGCAGTCCTTAGAGAAGGACTAAAGGTTGATTTCCGACCCTTGACGTCAGTCAAAATCCCCTAATTAGTAACGCTTTTAATGCAATTAATCTTCCGTGTCAACTTTCTCCGTTTTGTATTGTCAACCGACGACTCGAGACGAAGGCATTTTTTGCATCCTAATTCAGAACTTTTAGTAATAGGCGCCAGGAAATGACGGCCCATGCCCAGGGACAGGATCCTTCTGTGGGCTGAGGTTCTCTATTGTTCGCCTCAATGAGGAACGCAGAAATGGTTCGAGCCATCTGTACGATTCATTTTCGAAGTGATATTAAGGGCTTATTGCCCTTGGGTCCTAAGTGCCGACCTCAATTTATCATTCCCGGCTTCATCTCAATGCCCATGATGAAACACAATCGAATCGACTCAAAATCTGAGCTGCAGGAACGACGTTCACCACCAGTTACAGACCGGAAGTCTCCCAGATTTACCATTTACCATTCGCCATTTACCATTTACCATTTACCATTTACCATTTACCATTTACCATTCGCCATTTACCATTCACCATTTACCATTCACCATTTACCATTCACCATTTACCGTTTACCATTCACCATTTACCATTCACCATTCACCATTCACCATTCACCATTCACCATTTACCATTCACCATTCACCATTCACCATTCACCATTTACCATTCACCATTTACCATTCACCATTTACCATTCACCATTCACCATTTACCATTCACCATTTACCATTCACCATTTACCATTCACCATTTACCATTCACCATTTACCATTCACCATTCACCATTCACCATTCACCATTTACCATTCACCATTTACCATTCACCATTTACCATTCACCATTTACCATACACCATTTACCATGCCATTGCGATTTACCATTTACCGTTGTTGACGCTGTCCACGTAGCTTTGAACCTTCTAATTCGGAGAGACGCTTCCTGAGAAGGGCACATCTGGGATTCCATGCATGGCAAATTCTATTTCTTCCCCCTCAAATACATTAATTGGCCTTTATGGCGAAATATCTTCGACAGCTCCTCCACCCACAAGTTCAACAGTTTCCTATCGATTCCGACAACCCAGTTCCTATGGTGGGACGGAGCCTGGAACGAACCTAAAATAAGGGAAAATAATTCCAGGACACCAATATGAGCTGGGGACCCCATGACATTGATACAAATCCGGTGCATAAGGGGCACTAATGTATTGCTTGAAAATGCATTGCAATTATCTGGAGGGAATGGAATATTAGAGCAACCATAAATTATTTCCCAATGCTCTTACCCTTTCCCTCTACGCAAATCGTCATTTTGATGGGATTCATATGGAAGTGCTTCAGTGCAGTAGACGGCGGCAATCATTTATCTTCCCTCCGGTTAATATTGGGCAATGGTTCGACGAGGAAGATCGAGTCATCGACCAGCATTTCTCAGCTGTCGAGATGCAACCTAATGCAGAGACCATGAACTTACGTGACATTATGAGGGCTGTTCTTATTAAGCTTTTTTTATTTTTCAAAATCAATATTTTTACACTTTTTGCACGAAGTGTCGAGTTTCGATTTCTCTCTTTCGTTGGAGCGGATGCATTTCTAGAAAATATGAGAAAAGAAGAAGGAGTGTCTCGCTGAAAGGAATCTCCTCATTTTCTGGTGGCTGTGAACAGAAAAAATAGTTTTCTGCATGAAGGACAATCGTGGCTTCCAATGCAGCCCATAGGTATTCCTATCGCACATCATTTTTTACCTCAATCGATCCCACTTGATGCAAATTGAAATCAGAGGTCAAGAGATACACAGTTTATCTGTAATTTATGGAATGCAGCATGATGTAGTTAGAGCGCCGGCTTTTCTTCTTTCGGATCTTGTGGGCGGGAACCAGGCAGGTTTGGCGGATGCTGCAGACATGAGTAAACACTCTACTTGGGGCAAAGGAGCCAAAATTGATGCTAGCTCTTGCTACTCGGCACCCGCTCATGCGCAATGCAATGAGGCGGGCCCCCCTGCTCTCGTCTACCATCGTATTAATCTCTCAGCTAAGCTCTCGCATTAATATTAATACATTAGTTGTGTTCCTTGATGTTTTCAATTAGTAACAAGGATACCCAAGTCCTGGGGATCTGGAGCATGGAGAAGTATGGCGTTCTCTTTGGAAGTTCCATTCGCGCAAGATACTGAAGAAAATTAGCTCCACTTCTGCTAAAGAGCGACTGCTCCTTAAATAGTTTGGAATTGCAGGCTTCTGTAGCCAGATCCGTGCAACTGGTAACGTTTCCTTAGATTTCTGGCCGCCTATATGCGAATTTGCTAATATGTGATGTGAAGAGAGTACCGGAGACGTTATGATGTTTAATAAGGGGAGCTTACATTAAATCGACAGCCACAGGATCGGAATTGGGAAATAGGCAGACGAAGTGACACTGGAGAATATTGTTGGAACTTTCGAACTTGAATGCTGGAAATAGTCACCAAATACTTGGGACGCGTATCCCTTTGAGGACAAGACAAGTACGAGGTGAAACAAACGTGAAGCATCTGGAAAGGTAGGGGGAGGAAAATGGGTGAAGGGCGAGCACTTTCATTTTTGAGTCAGAGTACAGTTATCCGAAGCCGGATGAATCATAGGTAAACCTTGTCAGTAGCAAAAAGATTGGGTGAAGGAAGGGAGCATCAGCAGCAGCTACTTGAACGAAATGAGAGAAATATTGCTCGGAAGTGCGTTAGGAGTCTGGCTTGGTTAAGTGTGGATAGGGAGAAGGACGTCTGTCGCGGTTGGGCCTTAGACGACCAGCTAATGGAGTAAACAGCGAGACTCATCAGTGCCGAGGAGGAGAAACCAGGTTCTCAGGTTGGCCGCGGGGGGGAATGGAGTGGGAAAGCGTAGCCGCGAGGCCCATTTGAGGGGAGGAGGCGCTGCGGGGATTCCGCAGATTCCTAGATCAGTCTGAGAGTGAGGTTTTCAGGAGTTCAATGGAGCCAGGTTCGACTCCTGTCGGCGAGACCAAACCTGGTCCGTGGTCCCGCGTATCCAGAAATTAGGAGAAAGTTGTAATGAAATCTCAGGCTGGGAAATTACAGGATGCAGGCGTCATGATTGAGAATGTGTTTCAGAGGTATCGGGAAGTCATGATAGTTGGGAAATCGGAGGATGAGAGGAGGGTGGCGGAGGGAAAGAGGTCAGGCCAAGCAGAGAGACTCAAAAGCTCGCGGTGTGTGCTCCCTGTTGAAGACTCGCATCAGGTGTTGGGAGGCAGCTATCCCGAAGGACTCGGGCGTTGAGGTGTCGATCACTTTCGCTCGTTTTCCTCCTCGGCACTGATGAGTCTCGCTATTTACTCCATTAGCTGGTCGTCTAAGGCCCAACGTCCTTCTCGACAGACGTCCTTCTCCCTATCCACACTTAACCAAGCCCGACTTCTAACGCACTTCCGAGCAATATTTCTCTCATTTCGTTCAAGTAGCTGCTGCTGATACTCCCTTCCTTCACCCAATCTTTTTGCTACGGACAATTTAGGTTTACCTATGATTCATCCGGCTTCGGATAACTGTCCTCTGACTCAAAAATGAAACTGCCTAGGTGAATGAGTACACTAGAAAGAAGGAAAAAACCTGGTAGTAGAAACGACTGATCAGTAACTACAGCGATAATTAAAATGAATGTGAAGCACTAGCCGACCCGTGGACGACTTCCACGAACTCTTTCGAAATAGTTCATTCGACGGACATAAAACACATTGGCTCTCTCAACGCTGTGGGCAGCAAGTGCTCCATCCCTTTATCGATCGGAAACCCGTACTCGCCCTTATCGACACTTTCTCCTGTTGATCACGACCCTGTTCGCATCGTCCGTGGAGTCCATCGCCATCACTTTTCATGCAAACCTATTAGTGAAAAATACAAATATGGAAACGGGATGGTAACGACGCGACCGGTGGCGTCTTGGTGATCCAAAGATAAGACCAGGATAAGACCTCCTGTTCTATCCCACCCAGATGGGATCCAGCTACTTTCACACTCGGGAGTTTCTCTCCTTCGCGGAGGAAAACGGGACTCCAAGTGTTGTACGTGAGCCTTCCTAATTTAAAAGTTCGTATCGTGGAGAGAACACCCTTTTGTTAGGGTGGGGGGGGGGGGGGGGGCTAGACGTACAACGACTCCCTCTCCCATTCTCATGAACAAATCCGACAGTCGCGAAGGCCGGAGAGAAAGAACGAGCTCGAGCGCGTGAGACGGGCACACTAACCCGCGGAAATCTTCCACAAACTGTTTCTCTGGCATTCCCGTGTTTAGTCGACGGCCCCAAAACTCAACGATATGAGCAGCGGCCGCTCTTTCTCGTCCTCGAGAATGACCTGTGTAAGACTTCCACGAACTCCGTGTCGGCCGAGGCTAAGCGTGTAGCATTTTTGGGTACTCATGAGTTCAGTCAACAGCCCTATCAACGCTCTACGCTGCAGCAGCTTTGATATCGCACGTCTTCCGCATCCGCCCCGCTCCCCTCCTCCTTACTCACGGGGTGTTCACGCCTACGATACGAACTTTTCTTGAGCAGCACTTTTATCCCGTATTGATCCTGTGCGTATCGTCCATGAAGTTCATCTCCACCACTTTTTTTTCGCTTATGAATGAAAAATACTCTTGAGAAACGGGATTGTTGCCACGCATTCGGGAGCGTCTTTCCGATCCAAGTGTAATCGCTCGTGTTCTATTCCATCCAGATGGAATGCCGCCGCTCTCACCCTTAGAAGTCATTCTCCTTGTAAATGCCGATCAATACGAAGACGGGGTTCCGACCGATATAGGAGCCGAGATCTCATCCCGGCAAGGAAATCATCCAGCGGGATGAAAGGGGACTCCGAGTCTTATGAGTGGGGACGTTTTACACGTCCGCGCGGGAATGTCCGCATCAAGGTGCGAACACCCAAAAGTGGCGAGAAGGGGGGATGCACAAGACGTACAATTCCTCTCTTTCCCTTCTCGAGAGTGGATCCGACAGCCACAATAGCCAGAGAGAGCGAGACAGACGCCCAAAGCCAGGCAGAAGAAGGCGCCGCGCATGCGCAAATGGCACTGTGGACATTCAGACCCGCCCAAGCATAATATCTGTATAGATTATTTATCCTCAGTAACGGGATGAGTAGCCAAAGACCAACTGTCCTACTGAGTGATAGACACTCTTGCCAATTCACGACTATGTCGAAACATTCAGAGTGAACACGTCCACACATTCCGAACGATCGATCGGCACTGAAACTCATCCTACTAGCCCCGAACGAAAGATCCAGATTGCAGTTCCAACGCCGAATGCCTTCGACCGATCGCCAGAGTGTGAATACTCAGCCCTCCACAAGAAGGTGACGGCGAGGTAGGACCTCCGGGTCCAGGATGGATGGGGCCTTTCGATGCTCGCTTGACCCGGCGGTGATGGGAGAGGAATGGCCCATATCGTACGAAAACGAGAAGAACGAGAGAAGTCTGCTTCGTTGTATCCCTGAGAGGCATTCACCAATTGAAGCTGAGGCTAAAGTCCACCGATGATCATTTTCATCGTTTCGTTCCAGGATCTACTTATCAGAACTCCACACTCCCTGTCTGGGTCAGGCTGTAAGTCATAAGTAAGATTACATATCTTCTTGCTACTTTGAATGACATATCTACTTGCTCCTCTATTACATCTGGCCATTGGTGCCCTCGAATATCGCCTTCCCGATGGGATCATATAGAAACTCGAGGGCGGCTCCATGAAAATTCCCGCCGAAGATGAAACGAATCCCACCAAAAACCCCCTGATCTCCACGAGTTCCTCAGCCGCACCTTGTGCTTTCCGTCATTGCAATAGGAACATTGGTCTGTGAAATGTCTCTTCCGTCCCAGGGAAGAAGATAGGCGTTCCAAATTTGTCGATGGTATAGCGAAGAATATTTAATACTTGTATCTGCGTGATAATACCTGGAAATGCGATGATTTCCCTTTAAAATTCAGACAATAATTTCAATGTGACGTTTTGAATGTGTCGAATGGCTGGATCGTAGACACTCGGCTAACAAGATAGCGTTGTGGGAACGTTCCGCTAGAGTCAATACGATGTCGTGAACGTTGAAGGTCCAACTCAAACGCTGCATGAATTATCGCAGCAGCGTTATGGCACCGTGATACCTTCTTAAATTGCATTTTAAAATAATATATTTTGTAACGCCTTGGAGCATGCCAATTCAATAGGGGATACCCTTTTCCTTTTCAAGAAACGATTCAAAACCTATTCAGTGACGTTGACGTTGACGGAATGTTTTTGCTTCGAGGTTCAGCAGCGCTATTTATCAGGCACTAGTAGAGATCCCGTCCAAAACCACGGAAGAATTTAAAGGCAATGAATGCGAACATGGCCATAGGAGGGGCAGTCACCCGCCCCGCCCCGCCCCGCCCCGCCCCCTGGACCTGCCACTGCCTGGGCAGATGAGAAGCCAGGGCGCGGCAAAAAACACTTCTGGTTTCGCGGTCTGCCCCTGCGCTTCGCTAATCGGCATGCCATGGGCTGGGACGGACGGGGATGTTCGGCCGAGCGAAGACGAAGGACAGCCCAAAGGTCAAGACAACTTTGAATCTTCGCTATGTAGGACAATGTGGCATGTGGGCTTTCATCAGGAGCCTCGCGCGGCGCCGATTCCGAACGTTTGTGGCCTCTGACCACGCTGAACAGATTACTATGCGTGACGGAGAGCACGCCCGATCGCACCGTGCGCACACAAATTTTTGAGAGTTTTTCGCAGGAAATGCAGAGTGAGCAGGGGAGCAGTTTGACATTGCGTCAACATTGCCGTAATTTCTACAGGGTTCCCACTTTAAGAGGAAACATGCCGGAATTATTAGTTAAACCTCAAACCTGCTTTCGAATTGCGTCATGTGTCTTTAGAAAAAAGTGAAACATTACAGAGCATAGGAGAGCACACGCGATTGCGCTGAGTGCACGCGTGTGTCATGTGTGCGCGCGCACTTGCCCCCGACCACCACCACAGTAGGTTTTATAATTGAAACCGGCAAACTGGTCCGGAGGTTAATTATGTTGCGTGCGCGATCCTGACCGCTAGTTAGGTCGAGCGATGAATGTGTGTGTGTGTGTGTGTGTGTGCGGGTGTGTGTGTGTGTGTGTGTGTGTGGGTGTGTGTGTGTGTGTGTGTGTGCGTGTGTGTGTGTGCGTGCGTGTGCGTGTGTGTGACAGCTCTTCTGGCCTAACGCTTCTAGGTATGAACTTGGGGTTTCGACAGAACACTTCCTTATCATCCGAGGATGTGCATTTGAGAAATGGAATTTGCAAATCTTTCTCACGAAATGGAGGGGAGGTCAGAGTGCCTTTTAGTCTTTAAGCGAGAGCAGGGCGGTAGAGAGCCTGCTTGCTTTTCTGCTCTCAACGGTGTCATGACCGCTCCCTTGCCATCGTAGAGAGCGACGTCAGGACGTCCAAAATATGTACTGTCAGTGCGCAAGTAGCACATCGACGCTCTCGATTACGTTCAAGGTGTGTTCAGAGAGGCTTTTCAAAGAGCAATGTACTCAAATGAGCTGCTTTTGGGCCCTCAGTTAAGGTGCCGTTTGACCACAAAACATGCATTCTTTGAAGGGCATTCTTTAACGTTAAATATATGTTTCCCTGAAGCATGTATGCGGTATCCATCCGGACAATGGCGTCTGCCAAAGGTTCGCCAAACCGGCGGTAGATAACGCCAATGTAGTCGCTGTAGCGGGTTCAATTCCTGATACGGCTGAAATTCGTCCCCAATAAATTCCACACCGTAGCCGATATTTTTCCACGTGAACCAGAGAAGAAGATATTCGACATCTTAGTTTAGACGTAGCGCAGTCCAAGGAGTCTCCTGAAAACTGTGTCTGTCCTTGGAGGGGAATGTTTAACCAGTCTTGAACTTCACCCTGCGCCCCACCCCAGTAGCACCAGATATTGTTTGAATGCTGGACCAACATTGGGCACATTATCTATATACGTTTTTCCATTATTGCCAATATCTGCGAAATTCTTGCTTCCCAATATTGCCATCATCGATCTAATATCGGACTGGACTGACGCGATGATACAAAGTGCCCCAGTTGCACGTAGAAGTTTTCTTGGTGGAAAAGTTGAAGTTCTCCTCCTGACCACTAGATGGAGCTTGGAGTCCTGCTTTTCGCACAGTACACAAAAGTGCAGTTCCCTCTTTCCATGGAATCATCCCTCACAGGAGTGCTTAGTACCTCACCATATGTATTTCCTAGGCTCATTATAGCAATCGATAATATCGGACACTTAATCATTTAATTTCCCCATATTCGAGACAGAATCATGGAGGCCAGGCGATAAACACGCTCATATTCCATATGAAAACCTCTTGCACGCTGAAAGACACTAGAGGGAAGAAATGGAGTTAAAAGATGGAAGTTGACCTATATCTACTGCAGTGCTACATTTCATCCTTTGCTTCGCCTGCGAACAACAAGAACACCACAAGTTACGCCAGACAACACCCCAACGCTCTAGGTAACCCTCCTGTATAAGATATTGCTTGTGGGCGTTCGGATTCCACTGTCCTTCAATCATTGTCTGTGGATGAGCTCGACATGAATTGGAGATATGGGAACTTCAAACCTGATGCAAGTTGCGCAAGAACAAAGGGAACAGAATGGAGATTCTGGAGCTTGAGGACGTCATCATTCACCCATTCCGGAAAGCATCACGCAACTGAAGACGCTCACATTGAAGTTACAGAAGAAGGAGTTGGCATCAGTGTAAAGGATACTATCGGCACCAGTACGTCATCATTGTCACCAAGGAAACCTGCAACTTCATCACGGCACCGTCAATCGGAGCAGAGAGGAAATGGGCGCACTAAGGTTACCTCAAGGGGAAGAGGCCGCCTAATGGCGCACGAACGTCCTGCACCGACAAAAAGAGCACAAGCAAAGCAACATTTCCTGCTAAAGTGGTACGCGAAGGAGAGAGGTCTTCGAGGGGGGGATTTTTTCTTCGTAATGCAGCAGTGTCATCACTGGAAGCCTTTTTCTGCAAGGAGTTGGAGCAAAAGGAAGAAGAAAGGAGTCAATTTGGAGATAACCAACAATTGCAAGTGCTTTCTCGTCCCTGGGATGCTACCCCAAGCAAGAGAAACTCCGTTTTTGCAAACGACACTCCTCCACAACTGACACTCGACCGCACAGGATGAATGAAGAAGGAATGGACCACCTGATAAGGCCCTGACGGCCACCTGGGGCCCCATCCAACTTTCATTATTCCTTTGTACGAGTGCAATCAATGTTTCAATAAGAAAAAATATATATAAATTTAAAAAATAAAATACACTTAACGAAGAAGGAGCGTCTCTAACTTGATTGTGAACTTTGTCTCCGTCCGTTGTGTCCTCATCTTTTGGGGTTATAATGATAATTCTGCCCCGAGAGGAGGAAAGAGGTATTTGCACCTGTCAGTTCTTCGCAGAGCAGGCAAGGAAGGACTGTTCCCTGGACACTCGATTCCAATCACGTAAGTCATGTTGTAAACGTCAGCTAAGGAACTAGCAGTAACTGGGTCAAGATCCCCACGATGACCCAAGGACGTTTGTTAAAATTTGTCGATTGCAACTTAGTTGTATCTTATAACGTGCGGAACGTCGATAAAACGTTGGCCTAACGTTCAGTCAGTGTTGAATTTCAACGTTCATCCGAGTATTGCGATAAGTGACATTGAAATATTGACTTAATGTTACACGTAGCTGCAACACCACCACAACAGTGGGAAGGTTCAAAATCAACGTTCATACAACGCTGATCGAATGTTCGTTTGGTTGAAAAGACCTCCGAGTAATGTGAGATCTCCATCTAGGCGAAAAATCAAGGGGGAAGATAAACTCGCGAGATGTAGGGGAAATCAAATACTATGTGTTCTTTCGCAAAAAGGATGTAGGCCGTCCCCGCGTTCCCTCTGTGTTATCCCTATCGGGATACTTCTCGCACGATTGCTATGCTTCTCTCGGGATTCCACCACAATCATTTCCAACTTCGGTTTTGGAGCACATATGAGCTGGAACGGATGGGAAAGAGCGGGACGCAAAAATACGCTATAAACTTCATGGTCGCCGGCCTTGGACTGTCGCGATCCTTATATTCATAGGATATGTCCCAGTATTCATAGGATGCCTCCATTACGGGATTTGATCACCATGAGGGAAATGGGATACTAAAGCATTCATTCTTCATTTCCCTCTTATGTGTTCCATAAAGCGATATGACAATATGATTGGGTTTATATGCAAAGCTCTATCACAGGAATTGCACAAATTCTCAATTACTATTTAGCAGCGTTTCCTCCGTAACATGATATATTTAGTTCCTCATCATGGATATTGAAAATCAATGGAATGAAAATGTATGATCGATTTGCATGAAAATATCCGAGACTGAAAGGCGAATTGTCCGATGAGAGTCTTACAGCTAGTATCAATCAATATTTCGGAAATGCGTTAAACTTAACGATTTTTTTCCACAGGGATAGAGTACAATATTCGAGATATGCTTCAATATAGATTTTTTCAGCTGAAAATTTTCCTTTAATTATTTTAGTCATTTCCTTTAATACGATATCACTGTTCGTCGGTCCTGTTGATAAAACGGAAAACGTAAGGAACTTCCTGAGATATTGCCTCTAAAGAATCTGTAAATTTTTCTTCGAAAAAAATATAACATTTCATATCTGAATTAGTTAAATTCCATAGATAACTACGGATTAATGATTACAATCTATAGAATTTAACCAATTCAGAAATGAAATGTTATATTTTTTCGAAAGGAATTGAAACCATCAGGGTAAAAACAATTTTCGGGGCAAAATTGACTTCGTACGATTCCTTCTACAGCGAAAGGATTCAATCGCATGAAAGTGACAGATCACCGTGCGGAAAGAGATCAAGACCAAAGCGAAATCTAATATTCATGATGGATCAAATATTCCATTTCCATTTTGTGCATTGGCTGACATATTCAGTTCTGATGGAAAATATGCATGGGCCGTCTATCAGTGCCGGGTCGGGGATCATGGAGGCAGCAGCTTACATCCGTGTCCTGGTGGTTGTGCCGCTCTTATCAAAGGCGTTCATCTTTCCATCCAGTTTCGGGAACGAGTACCGGGGGGTTCCGAGTGCGACACTGCTATGGTGCGTGAAAGAATTGGATAATATGGCTCGACGGGAACACGGGTCAGGATTGAATGTCCTCGTGGACGCAAACATGGGACTTGTCATCCCTGAAATTCCCCAAGTTCTATTCACACCAGGAATCTTCAAAAGCGTGGAAGTCTCAAGATTCCTCGACGTCTTCGTCTACACCCAAAGCATTCATCATCTGAAAAATAATACGTTGGACTACCTCTCACGATTTCAGAAGAAATTCCTCGCCTTTCAAGAACCGGTTCCAGCAGCGGAGGAAGCAGGTATTCTCGAGAAGCTCTACAATCGACAACTTTGGAATGCCTATCTACTTCACTGGGATGGAGAAAATGTGCGCTTCACTTACCTATGCGCCTATTGCGATAATGGACGGCACAAAATCCAGTTGGCTAACATTTGGAGACCGGAACTAGGATGGTGGAAATCCAAATTCCCGCCAAGCTTTGATGGGAACTTCCGGGGAGCCACTGTGAAGCTTCCCTTCAACCCGCTCGGGAAAGCTGTCTATGTGGACAATGAGGGAAAGAGAGCAGGATTCGAGTACGACGTAATTGTCACCTTGAGTAAGATACACAATTTCACCGTGGAATTCCTCTCAGTCCCAGACGGGAAGTGGGGAGTTCAAGTGAATGGATCCTGGAATGGAATGGTGAGAATGGTCGTGGAAAGACAGGTGGACTTCTGTCTCAACAGCTTGGCTCTTGACTCTAACCGCTACGAAGCGATTGACTTTACGTTCCCATACGACATGGACCATTATGTCGTCGTCACCGCCGAGCCAAAAGAAGAATCGAAGACCTTGACCATCCTGAGACCGTTCTCCCTGACCCTGTGGCTCCTGTTGCTTGCAAGTATCGCCGCAGGTGCAGGGATGTTGCACTTGATGAAGGCGTGCCCTTCTTATCGTCACCCGATGATGGAGGCTTGGGCGGTAACCCTCGGTCAGCCGGTTGAAGGAATTCGGCATGAAACATACATTTTTATATTTTTCTTCGCTTGGTCCCTCGCGACCTTTAGCATTGGTAGACTATATTCCTCGGAGTTGTTCTCACGATTGATTTCCCCCACGCTAGAGAGAGCCATCGATAGTATTCAAGACTTGGAGGACTCGAGCTTCAATTGGTACGTCGTGGCCGGAAGTATTCAATACCGCATTGGTGATACCAGACCAAAATTGAAATCAAAGGTAGTAATGGTACCCATTGACCAAATATTGAACGTGTCCCTCTCTATCCCAGTCAAACGAAACATTGGCGTAATCAACAACGTCCGACCTATCCGAAACAGTTTCGTAGATCCAAGAATGAGGAAGATGTTCGACGAGTATCATGTGTCCAAAGAATTTCTGGATGTCGTTATGATGAGTGTCGGTATGGCCAAGCATTCCCCTTTCACATCTCATTTTGATCGGACCATCTTCACCTTTTACCAGACCGGCATCCTTGATTACCTGTCGAGGCTCACAATCTACCAGACTTCTTTGTGGCAATTGACGGAGGAAGGGCTGAGAGCGGAACGACGCCGACGTCGTCACATGACGATCCGTGAGACCCGGGTGCCCCTGAGATTGATTCACTTTAGCGGGGCCTTCGTTTCCTTGGGCGTTGGCTGCTGTCTCGCTTGCGTCTCTTTCTTTCTGGACCTTTTCTGCCACGGCCGCAACATATGTCGACATCAAAGTTGAATTTCCGTTGCTGGTTTCGCTCTACATCATCCTCATCAAGCCACTTTCACTGTTGAAATAAAAAAAAAAACCTCTTTTCATATGCTCCTAATTTCCTCTGTCGTTGCCTTCTAGTTTCTCTGTACTTTGTGCTATTCTGAAAAGTTTGTGTATTTTTCGAGAAAAGCATCTTTTTCCTTTAAAAATTATGTTTCTCAGTTCGACTTCAACCCTCTACTATTTATTTTCGTTTGCATATTGTCTATCGATAATTCTCAAAACTGGCGAATGATTTTTTCACACATCTCTCATGAAGACATCGCTGTTTTCATACATGAAACGAAATGCGGGGAATTAGAACAAAGAGATTTTTCAAGATGGCCCCAATTATTATTATTCAATTCAACCGTATCTTCTGTCACACATGTTTTGCCTCGTGTATCTCTGAAATTCTCGATGCAAGTTTGAGAAGCGATCTCAATTAGTATAGTAAAGGATTTGATCTAGCTCTTTTCGTCATCAATATCATGCACTTTTGTCACTATAAACGAACTTCACCTCCGCCATAGTCTCTTCCATCCGTCTTCAGAAGTCGCCAAACCTACCGGGTAGCCGTTACTCGAGGTGATTTGGTCACGATGCACTGGCGTAGGTTTCCCAAAAATTGTCTCTTGATGACATTTTGACGTATTTTTGAATGATTGCTTTGAAGGCTTCAAAGTTTCTCTTCTATTGAGGTGACGTTCTCATCTTGTTTATCGTGAAGTCCCTTTAATGATGATTCATGAGCGGGGACACGCCTTTCGTCGAAAACCACAGTCACCAGCTAAAAATACATATATTTTGGGAGAATTGAAGAAAAAATAAGTTTTTATATTGCCTGAAATATGGAAGGCACCGCAAATTTCGGTCGAATCCACATTTCTTTTCTGCTGACGGAGTTGTTTAATCAAATTCCATTCATTTATTTCATTATTTTCTCACTAGTGAAGCGATCAATCCATCTGCGTCTTACATACTGTAATATTTAAGAAAATAAAAAGCATCAAATATTGCATGAAAATTCAATGTTGTAAGGGAAGCACAAGCCCACATATGAGGAATTTATTTACCTCATCTTCATGCTGGTTGACATTGAAACTAGGCCAGACCCGCGTCCCACGAGATCCGCTTCGCGAGAGAACAGACACAGAATTCTGGGTTTGGATAACTTCCGAAGGGGATCACCCGCAGAATGTTGCAGAAGATATTTCACATGAAAATACAAAAGGCATTCAGAAGTTTCCGGATATGACTTCATGGGAAGTGTCACACATGAAAGCTTTTCCGCACCTTACGTTCCACGTGATATGAAACTGTGCAAATTTTCACATGTATAGTATATGCCAAAAAATGACCAACGACTTTTAACCTAAATATCTCCCCTCCCAATAGAGTTATATAGTAAAGTGAAAACCAATTTTCAAAGATTTTACCTTTCTTCAACCTTAACCCAACTGAACGAGTTCTTCGATTCCGTTTTCACTGTGGAATCCGACTCGGCACCGACTTTGGAGGAGGTGACCTCGGCGCACATCGAGGATATTTCCATCACCGAGGAGACGATCGTGAACATGATAGGGAAGTTGGCGGTGGGCAAGGCGACCGGCCCCGATGGGATTCCTGGTTATTAAGGAAACCGCGAGAGAAATATCGGTTCCGCTAAGAATTATATTCGAAAGCAGCTTTTCGCGCAGGGAAGTNGCCGAGCCAAAAGAAGAATCGAAGACCTTGACTATCCTGAGACCGTTCTCCCTGACCCTGTGGCTCCTACTGCTTGCAAGTATCGCCGCAGGTGCAGGGATGTTGCACTTGATGAAGGCGTGCCCTTATCATCGTCACCCGATGATGGAGGCTTGGGCGGTAACCCTCGGTCAGCCGGTTGAAGGAATTCGGCATGAAACATACATTTTGATCTTTTTCTTCACCTGGTCCCTCGCGACCTTTAGCATTGGTAGACTATATTCCTCCGAGTTATTCTCACGCTTGATTTCCCCCACGCTAGAGAGAGGCATCGATAGTATTCAAGACTTGGAGGACTCGAGCTTCAATTGGTACGTCGTGGCCGGAATTATTCAATACCGCATTGGTGATACCAGACCAAAATTGAAATCCAAGGCAGTAATGGTACCTCTTGACCAAATATGGAACGTGTCCCTATCTATCCCAGTCAAAGGAAACATTGGCGTAATCAACAATGTCCGACCGTTCCGAAACAGTTTCGTAGATCCAACATTGAGGAAGATGTTCGACGAGTATCATGTGTCCAAAGAATTTCTGGATGTCGTCATGATGGGTGTCGCAATGGCCAAGCATTCCCCTTTCACCTCTCATTTTGATCGGACCATCTTCACTTTTCACCAGACCGGCATCCTTGATTACCTGTCGAGGCTCACAATCTACCAGACTTCTTTGTGGCAATTGACGGAGGAAGGGCTGAGAGCGGAACGACGCCGACGCCGTCACATGACGATCCGTGAGACCCGGGTGCCCCTGAGATTGGTTCACTTCAGCGGGGCCTTCGTTTCCTTTGGGCGTTGGCTGCTGTCTCGGTAGCGTCTCTTTCTTTCTGGAGCTTCTCTGCCATGGTCGCAACATATGTCGACATGAAAGTTGAATTTCCGTTGCTGGTGTAGCTCTACATGATCCTCATGAAGCCACTTTCACTGTTGAAATGTAAAAAATACACCAACCCTTTTCATATGCTCCTAATTTCCTTTGTTGTTCCTTCCAGTTCCACTGTACTTCGTGCTCTTCTGAAAAGTTTGTGTATCTTTGGACAAAAGCATCATTTTCCTTTAAAAAGTATTATGTTTCTCAGTTCCACTTCAACCCTCTACTATTTATTTTCGTCTACATGTTGTCTATCAATAATTCTCTAAACTGGCGAAAGATTTTGTCACATCTCTCATGAAGACATCGCTGTTTTTACATTTGAAACAAAATGCAGGGAATGAGAACAAACTGACTTTTCAAGATGGCTCCAGTTTTTATTACTCAATGCAAACGTATCTTCTGTTACAGATGTTTTGCCTTGTGGCTCTCTGACATTCTCTATGGAAGTGTGAGAAGCGATCCCAATTAGAATATTGAAGGATTTGATCTAGCTGTTTTCGTCATCAATATCATGCACTTTTGTCACAATAAACGAACTTCACCTCCGCCATAGTCTCTTCCTTTCGTCTGCAGAAGTCGCCAAACCCATTGTGTGTTGCCGTTTACTCGAGGTGATTGATCACGTTGCACTGACGTAGGCTTCCCAAAAATTGATGAAGTTTTGATGTATTTTTTAATGATTGTTTTGAAGGTTTCAAAGTCTCTCTGCTATTGAGGTGACGTTCCCAACTTGTTTATTGTGAAGTCCCTTTAATGATGATTCATGAGCGGGACACGCCCTTCGTCGAAAACCATAGTCATCTGCTAAAAATTCTTTGGAATTAGTATGGAAAATTAGTATTCTTTGGAATGTCCTGATGTGCAAGTACAGTCATAAAATTATAATTTTAGGATTGCGTCTGCTCTTCGTCACAGGTTCTTGACCTCGAGGATATTTTGCTTTTTGGGAAAGTATTGTCCCCGAGTCCTTTCTGAATATTTTGAAGATTCTAAGTGAAGAATAAGATTCGGTATTTGTGACACTATCGCAAAGTGCCTGAATCTTGTGAAAAACTATGTAATGCCGGATGGCCCAAAAATTTCCGAAATTTGCACGCCTGCAGACAGAATATCACATGAGATATCGACCGAAAATTTTTAGGAATTCACATCCAATGTTTGCTGATAACGTCACAAAAATTCGAATGGGTGTTAAATTCCAGAGTAACAATTTTTCTCCCGCGCGATATCAAAAGAGCGTGTGTGTAAAGACATCCGACTGGCCACAATGAAGACATGTCTCACAACTGCTCGTAGACGCTGTTTCCATTTGTTGATTGAATTTCTCATAATTTCTTGAATTTCTTGACATCCATTACATGTTTATGGAAGGGTCTTTTTCCTCAACTTTTCCACTCTTTCATTTATCTCTTACCCTCCACCCTGATTTTATTCTCTTCTACGACTTACACTTTCGGGGAAAGGGTGGTGCTTCCTGCACCTAAACGATGAAGCAGCAAATGTTATGACTTACAAAATGGGAACATTTCCTTAATTACTGCTTACCATATATAGGTTGTCATTTCCCACTTGGCGAGATGAGTTCCTTGCTTCTTTTTTTAATATACACAGGGGTTTTCTAGTCCTGAGGTGTGCATGGATGATGGAGAGCAACATTTTCTATTTATTTAATACATTACCTTTCAACCAAAATGAAAGGGGAATTGGTTTCATTGGAAGTACCAACAGTCGCATCTTGATTTGTGCCTACTCATTCTGCAAACTTTGAGTCTCATACACTATTAACGAAAATGACAAGAGTTCCGCAGAGGTGCATGACGTTGATTGCCTCAAGCATACATGAACTCGAACGTGATGGAGCCCGGGAACAATTTCTGTATAACATGCTTTACAATATACATTTGAACAAATATATATATCTAGAGTTACTTGAATTAACACTACATCCTATTTTCTTGAGGCTCTTCCTGAGGGAAGTGTAAATAAGAGAAGGCGCGATGTCTGAAATGTAGAGAGATGAGAAGGAAAAAAGGAGAGGCCCTTGTGATTGTTCTGAAAATGTCGAACTGGCAACACGGAAGAGCTAGCAAATGATTTATGACGTGTAGGCCCGGAAGAGGAGATAAGAGTGCGGTGAAACCAATTTTGAATAAGATTGCAACGGGGGTGACGACAACTGCGATCAATACGTTTCATGCTCGGAAGTGGCGAACTCTCTTTTGGCATGACCAAGCAGAGTCAGGGATCATTGAGGAATCAGCAGTGAAGGAGACTATTCGAGTGGGCATGCCAGTGCAGCTCCAGGGCGAATGCGATGGCGGCGAGGGAGGGAGAAAGGTCTTATAATGGTCATTGTCTGTGATTCCTCTCTTGGCTTTGCAGTGACGAAATCAAAATGGTCCATGTCATACGGGAAGGTGACGTCCACACCTCTGTATCGATCAGTGTCGAACATCATGGTGTTGATGCATAAGTCCACTTGTCGATCGACGATCATTCTTATCATCCCGTTCCAAGTTCCATCTACCAGAACTCCCCACCTCCCATCTGGGACTGGAAGGAATTCGAAAGTGAAATAATGTATCTCGCTCAGGACTACAATGAGGCTGGTCTCAAATCCTCCTTTGCTGAGACTTTGGTGCGACGATCCTTCGGTATCGCACTCTCAAAATTTTCACACATTTCCTGATCAGAATCCTCCACAGGGCGCCCCGACCTTGGGTCATCTTCAATTGACTCTCTTCCCCACTTAAACTGCTTGCTCCAAAATTTAACTTGGTAATAAGAAGGCCACCAAAAACGTTAGACATACGTTCATTGATCTCCTTAGACCCTGCTTGCTCCAAAATTTAACTTGGTAATAAGAAGGCCACCAAAACGTTAGACATACGTTCATTGATCTCCTTAGGTGCTTTCCCTTCTTTGGTGAGGAATTTCATCACTGAACGAAGTTAAACTTTCGTCAAATCCATAACAC
The DNA here is from genome assembly GCA_905338385.1 of Darwinula stevensoni. Classification (NCBI taxonomy): domain Eukaryota; kingdom Metazoa; phylum Arthropoda; class Ostracoda; order Podocopida; family Darwinulidae; genus Darwinula; species Darwinula stevensoni. Next base: position 45,623 of record CAJPEV010000885.1, read on the forward strand.
AGACTCTGGAAAAGAAATCTTTTGCGCTACCACTTTGAACGGACTTGAGCCACTGAGCTGGTATAGTGCTAGGGCACTCACGAGACCTGTCGAGACTTGTCACAGCAGGCACAGGTCTGTTGCTCATCCCTTTCATATTCAGGTAGATAACTTATTGAGTGGCTCTCATATGACCTTCAAAGGATGGGACAAAATTCGATACTTTGGCCCTCAAGGTCGCCGGCCTTGAACCGTTGCGATCGATGTACACGTGGAATCCTGGCCTTACCTGAATCGATTGCAGTAATCAACACGAGGGAAATTGGATGCGAAAGCAATCGTGAATTCTTCATTTCACTCTAATGTATTCCATAGCGTGATATACCGATGCGATTGGGTTTAATTCCGAATCTCCGTCGGAGGAATCTTGGCTCTTAATGCACATTTACCGAATTGCACGAACAACGCGAGGTGGTCGGCGGGAGGTAGAGCCTTTCATGGATTGTTCACCGGAATTGCAGTCACATTGGTAAATGGCAAAGTTGCCGGTGTACTCTTTTTGGGAGCCTGGATCTTGCAAAAAAAAAGCAACAATACGATAATTTGCGGATCTTCGGTGCGTTACTTCCCTTTTCTTCGTCTCCATTTGCGTCCACTTCCTCGCTCCATTCACACGATCGGGTGCCGAGGAAAATCACGGGTCCAATCCCGTGATTTTCAAGACAATTATCATCCCGTTCCATGTTCCATTTACCAGAACCCCCCACCTCGCATCTGGGACTGGAAGGAAATTCGAAAGTGAAATTATGTTTCTCGCTCAGGACTAAAATGAGACTGGTCTCAAATCCTGCTTTCTTCCCGTTCTCGTCCTCAAAGATAGCTTTCCCCAGATAAATCAATGGAAGCCTAAGGGTGGCCCCTCGGAAGTTCCCATCGAAGCTATGTGGTAACTTGTCCCTCCCCCACCCATGTTGCGGTCTCCAAATATTTGCCAATCGTGGCGTGTGTCGTCCGTTGTCGCAGTAGGCGCACATGTAGAAGAAGCGTATGCTGACCGTAGAGTTGCTCAAGAATTCCTTTTCCCTCTTGNCCCTACCACTTTGAACGGACTTGAGCCACTGAGCTGGTATAGTGCTGGGGCACTCACGAGACCTGTCGAGACTTGTCATAGCAAGCACAGGTCTGTTGCTCATCCCTTTCATATTCAGGTAGATAACTTATTGAGTGGCTCTCATATGACCTTCAACGGATGGGACAAAATTCGATACTTTGGCCCTCAAGGTCGCCGGCCTTGAACCGTTGCGATCGATGTCTACGTGGAGTCCTGGTCCTAACTGAATCGATTGCAGTAATCAACGCGAGAGAAATTCAATCCGAATGCAGTCGTGAATTCTTCATTTCACTCTAATATATTCCAAAGCGTGATATGCCGATGCGATTGGGTTTAATTCCGAATCTCCGTCGGAGGAATCACACTCATCCTCGTTTACTATTTAACAGGGTTTCCTCCGAAACAGGACTCGCATGATTCCGTTGCAGATCGTAGACGTCGGAGGAAACTTCATTGTCGCACGAGCATGGAAATGGATTCTAATTGATTGCCTCTTACGGATCGTCCGATGAGAGTCCTGCAGACAGAATCAAACAATATCGCTATAATGTGTTCATTAAGTATATTTTTTCGGTAGGGGTATTGTACCGCTTTGTACATACGAGGTTCACTCATTAAGTAATGCCTGTTTTGTTATAAAAATTTAATAACTCAAATATGCACATCAAACTTATCCTACTTTACAGCATAATCTCTCCCTTGATCTATAGATGCTTGCCACCACGCTACCCACTTTTGTGAGCACTGGGCCAACTGTTCTTTTGGGGTATATCGAAACCACTGGAAAATTTCTTAACCGAGAGCCGATCTTGATGGGATGGAAGTCCCCCCCAAGTGATTTTTTATGTTTCGAAATAGGCCAAAGTCGCATGGGGCCAATTCTGGGGAGTAGGGAGGAGAGCATAACTTTTCCATGGAATTTTTCATGTAAAAATCCAGTACAACGCGTGTTCTCCTAGGGGAAAAACCGCTTTTTTTTGCTGGGTAATTCGGTAGGTAATTGAGATCCCTGGAATCCTGTAAGTCTTCTTCTCTTTGGGCGATCTGAGCAGTGAGGAAGTCCCGAAACAACTCGGGACGCTTTCGTCTGGACCTGGGGACGTTCCTCACATTCGAATTCCCTTCTTGACTTTAAAAGAAAAACCTCCTTTTGCAGATCTGAGAGGGTTCTTGATCTGGACCCCTTGGAGTTTGTTTTTCCTTTTTTGCATGGTTTTTGCGGTCACAATTCCAACAGTACGATGGGCGCTGGCCGTTGGCCACCCTGTTTTCCGCTGTACAGCGTTCTCCCGGAGTGCGAATTGTCCCTCGCGAGGAAATTCATTTTCAAGAGTGCAGGGAAGAATTTACGTGACAAGAGAGGCAAACATTATTGGAGACACCGGCGTTGCGTCAACGTTGAGAAAATGTTGAAACGATGGGACTTGGTTAAAGTTGAGAATCCGAAGAAGAATCGACATCAATGAAATCCTGGCAATTCGTAATTAGCTGCATTTGCAGCATATTGTGACTACTCGTGGATTAGCGAAGACGTTCAGTGGCTTTTAAGAGTAAATTCGTTTCTCATCGTATATATTTAAAAGTTGTTTGGGTTATAGCAAGTCAGATAATGGTCAGTGTCGTTACAGGGAAACAGAGTGGCAATAAATATTTTCAATTTTAATTTGCAGGATAGATGCGACAGGTCGATTTCAAGACGGGAGCAGATGACCACAGATGATCATATCGACACTTGTAATGAAGTTTTTTCAATAAAACGCGTAGATAGCTGAAACGAACGAAGAATCAATGAGTGCAATATAATTCCGTGCAGAATACTGATTTGTACAGTATAATGATTGAGATCTGTTGGATTGGAATGACATGAAAATAAAAATTATAATATAATTTTTCTGGATGGGACTGAACCAATCAGGGTATACACAATAATGGGGGGGGGGGGGGGGGAAATTACCGACAGAAGATTCCTTCTACAATGAAAGGATTCCCATTCCATCACATCTAAGTGACAGTTCACTGCGTGGAATGAGATCTAGACCAAAACGAAATCTACTATTCATGACGACTCTAAAATTCCATTTCATTTGAGGGAATTGGGTGGCGTATTCAGGCGAGATCCCATGGAAAGGCAGGCGGAGGCCTTGCGTCAGTGCCAGGTCGAGGATCATGGAGTTAGCAGCTTACGTCCGTGTCCTGGTGGTTGGGCCGCTCTTATCGAGAGCATTCATCTTTCCATCCAGTTTCGGAAACGGGTTTCGGGAGATTCCGAATGAAACACTGATTTCGTGCGTGGAGGAATTGGATAAGATGGCGCGCTGGGAACACGGGACAGGATTGAATGTCCTCATGGACGCAAACATAGGACTTGTCATCCCTGAAATTCCCCAAGTTCTATTCACTCCAGGGTTCTTCAAAAGCGTGGAAGTCTCAAGATTCCTCGACGTCTTCGTCTACACGCAAAGCATTCATCATCTGAAAAATAATACGTTGGACTACCTCTCTCGATTTCAGAAAAAATTCCTCGCTTTTCAAGAACCAGTTCCAGCAGCGGAGGAAGCAAGTATTCTGGAGAAGCTCTACAATCAACAACTTTGGGATGCCTACCTACTTCACTGGGATGGAGAAAATGTGCGTTTCACTTACCTATGCGCCTATTGCGATAGTGGACGGCACAAGATGCACTTGGCTAACATTTGGAGACCGGGACATGGATGGTGGAAATCCAAATTTCCCCCAAGCTTTGATGGGAACTTCCAGGGAGGCATCGTGAAGCTTCCGTTTAATCCTCTGGGAAGAGCTGTTTTTGTGGACGGCAAGGGGAAGCGAGCGGGATTTGAGTACGACATAATTGTCACCATGAGTAAGATACACAATTTCACCGTGGAATTCCTCTCCGTCCCAGACGGGAAGTGGGGAGTTCTGGTGAATGGATCCTGGAATGGCATGATGAGAATGCTCGTGGAAGGACAGGTAGACTTCTGTCTCAACAGCTTGGCTCTTGACTCTTACCGAAACGAAGCCATAGACTTCACGTTCCCATACGACATAGACCATTATGTCGTCGTTACTGCTGAGCCAAGTGAAGAATCGAAGACCTTGACTATCGTGAGACCGTTCTCCCTGACAGTTTGGCTTCTGCTGTTTGTATCCATCGCCGCATGTGCAGCGATGTTGCATTTGATGAAGGCTTGCCCACCTCATCGGCACCTAATGATGGAGGCTTGGGCGATAACCTTCGGTCAGCCGGTTGGAGTTCGTCATGAAAAATACGTTTGGATTTTCTTTTTTGCCTGGTCTTTCATGATCTTCAGTATGGGTAGACTATATTCCTCCGAGTTGTTCTCACGCTTGATTTCTCCCAAGCGAGAGAAAGCCATCGACGATATTCAAGACTTGGAAGATTCTGGTTTCAATTGGTACGTCGTGGCGGGAAGTATTCAATATCGAATTGGGGAGACTAGGCCCTACCTGAAATCAAAGGTGGTGATCGTACCCCTCGACCAAACTTTGAATGTCTCTCTCTCTATCCCAGTGAAACGAAACATTGGCATAATCTACAATCTTCGACCATTCCGAAACAGCTTCGTGGATCCAAAATTGAGAGATATGTTCGACGAGTATCATATATCCAAAAACCTAGATACCGTCATGATGGGTGTCGGTATGGCCAAGCACTCACCTTTCACCTCTCATTTTGATCGGACCATCGTCACATTTCACCAGACCGGCATCCTGGATCACCTGTTGAGTCTCACGCTATACCAGAATTCTTTGTGGCCCTTGACGGACGAAGGACAGAGAGCGGAGCGACATCGACGCCGTCACATGACGATCCGTGAGACCCGGGTGCCCCTGAGATTGGTTCACTTCAGCGGGGCCTTCGTTTCCTTGGGTGTTGGCTGCTGCTTGGCGAGCGTCTCTTTCTTTGTGGAGCTTTTCTGGCAAGGCCGCAATATACGTCGGCCTCGACGTTGAATTTCCTTTGTTGTTCTTGCAGCTCACTATGCTTCTCACGATGCCACCTTAAATGTAGTTGAAATTGAAAAACACCAGCCCTTTTCCTCCTTTCCTGATCTCTTTCTTTTTTTATTTTTTTTTTGTTTCCCTGTACCTCTTGCTTTTCTGAAACTTGTGTGCATTCTAAAACGAAAACCCTCTTTTTATTTGAAGCACATGATGTTTCTCAATTCTAAGTCAACCCTTCGCTATTTCATTTCTTTTGCATTTAGTTTAACGATAATTTTCACAACTGGTGAATGATTTTGCTGTATATCTATTATGAAGACATCGATGGGATTATGCTAGAAAGAATGCATTAAAAAGAACAGTCTGACCTTTAACTCCATCGCTGGCATTTTTTCATCATTGGACTTAATTTTTCTAGCTGCCGCTGTCGCAGTTTTTGATTGTGGTATTACCGCGTTTATATCTCGTGAACCCGTTAAGTGCCAACATTGAAATAGGTATCGTTAGAAAGGATACATCCGGATAAAAGAATCCCAGAAGTGAGAAGATCCAATATAGGCCACTTAACTTAATGAAAGCGTTTGATCGAGTAGAACCTCTTGTTCGAGCTTAGGAAAACAAGTGCCTGGAATCAATTTAACGACATCAATCTCAATTGAAGTAAGACCAGAATCAAGCTTATATCTTAAGTAGAGGGGAAGCTATTTCAGAAACAGTTGCTCAATTTCAGTCCGTATGGGCGCTGGGAGAGAAAAGTAGGTCACATTAAAATGCATATATCTGGAGACATATGGGAGAGATAAAGAACTTGATTCAAAATGTTTCCCTTAAATCGATTCCTCTACACGAATGCCGATTTTCTTTAAAATCTGAGGTCAAGATCACTCGCTGTCGACTTGGCGAGGAGTTGCTGAGTAGCGGAGGCTCCTAAAAATTCTGCAGGGAAGGGAAGGCAGGGAAATTTAAATGCTGCTGCAAAAGAGATGACTCTAAATAATTAGGAAATCACCATTGTGTTTCTTGTTACAAGTGATTGTTCGTGTAATGTGTGCGTGCGCATCTCTGGCATTCTAGATGCAAATGTGAGTAGCGATATCAATTAAAGTACTAGTAGTTTAGGATTTGATCAAGCTGTTTTCATCGTCGTTTTCGTTCACTTCTGTCGCAATAAACAAAATTCACCTCTGCGAAAGTCCCTTCATTACGTCAGCGGAAGTCACCAAACCCACTGAGTGGTCGTCACTCAAGGTGATTACTCACGTAATAAGAGTCATAAGACCAGAGTGGCCGCTTCTGATCGCATGCATCGTCACGGGCGCTGGGATGTTCCACCTGCTCAAGTCGGTCCCGTTTCGAATCATTTGGTGGAGGCCTGCGATGCCAAACTGAGGCAGTCCTTAGAGAAGGAATAAAATTTTGAGTTCCGACCCTTGACGTCGGTCAAAATTCCCTCCTTACTAACGCTTTTAATGTAATTAATCCTCCGGGTCAACTTTCTCCATTTTCTCTCGTCAATCGACGACTTGAGACGAAGGCATGTTTGCATCCTATTTCTGAACATTCAGAAATATGCGCCAGGAAATGATGGCCCATGGCCAGGGACAGGACTCTTCTTTGGGCTGAGGTTCTCCATCGTTTGCCTCAATGAGGAACGCAGAAATGGTTCTATCCACTTGTATAATAAATTCTCCAAGTGAGGTTAAGGGCTATTTGCCCTTGGGTCCTAAGTGCCGACCTCAAATCCTCGGAATTCATCATTACCGACTTCATATCAATGCCCATGTTATAGACGCTGTCGGATCGACTCAAAATCTGAGATGTGGGAACGACGTTCACCATCAGTTACTGACAGGAAGCCTCAGGGATTGGTCTCCATTTCTTGTCGTTGATGCTCTCCACGTAGTTTTGAACCATCTTACTTGCAAAGACGCTTCCTGAGGAAGCATCTGGGATTCCATGCATGGCAAATTCTATTTCTCCCCCCTCAAATACATTTAGTTTTATTGGTCTTCATGGGAAAATATCTTCGACATCTCCTCCACGCACAAGCGCAACAGTTTCCAATCGATTCTGACAACATAGTTCATATGATGAATAATAATTCCAGGACGCTAATATGAGGTAGGGACTCCATGACCTTATCGATACAAATCCGATGCATAAGTCACACTCATGTACCGCTTGAACATGCATTGTAATTATCTGGAGAGAATGGAATATTACAGCAACCATGAATTGATTATTTCCCAATGCTCTCACCCTTTCCCTCTACGCAAATCGCCATTTTGATGGATTTAGCCTCGCGGCTATGCTTTCCCACTCCATCTCCCCTGCGGCCAACCTGAGAACCTGTTATCTCCTCCTCGGCACTGATTAGTGTCGCTGTTTCCTCCATTAGCTGGTCTTCCAAGGCCAAACCGCGACAGACGTCCTTCTCTCCATCCACACCTAACCAAGACCGACACCTAACGCACTTCCGAGCAATATTTCTCTCATTTCGTTCAATTAGCTGCTGCTGATACTCCCTTCCTTCACCCAATCTTTGTGCCACTGACAATTAGGATATGGCTTCTGATAACTGTACTCTGGCTCAAAAATGAAACTTCCTAGGTGAATGAGTACACCTGCGAGAAAGACAAAACTTTCCCAATAGAAACAACTGATTAGAAACGACAGCGATAATTAAAATGAATATACAAGTAATAGCCGACCCGTGGACGACTTCCACGAACTCTCTCTCTACGCTGTGGGGGAGCAACTGCTCCATCCCTTTATTGATTGGAACCCAGTGCTCGCATTGATCGAAACTTTCTCCTATGGATCACAACCTTTTCCGCATCATCAAGACATTGAGAAAGGTTTTTCACATTACTGCATGAGTTGTGTCCCTTGTTGTCTTCAAGATAGCAAGAAGGATACCCAAGTCCTGGGGCTCTGGAGCATGGGGAAGTATGGCGTTCTCTTTGGAAGTTCCATTCGCGCAAGAGGATGAAGAAAATTTGCTCCACTACTGCTTAAGGGCGACTGCGTCTTAACTGGTTTGTTTGGAATTTCTGGCTCGTGCGGCAGGTGTGTGCGCGTGCACTTGCCACCGACCACCACCACAGTAGGTTTTATAATTCGAACCTGCAAACTGGTCCGGAGGTTAAAAATGTTGCTTGGGCGATCCTGACCGCAACCTAGTCCGAGCGACAAATGTGTTTGTTTGTGTGTGTGTGTGTGTGTGTGTGACAGCTCTTCTGGCTAAACACTTCAAGGTATGAACTTCGGTTTTCGACAGAACACTTCCTCATCATCCCAGGATCTGCCCTGTATGAATGGATTTTGCAAATCTTTCTCACGAAAGGAAGGAAAGGTCACTCTCACGGAAAATCAGAGATTCGCTCTCGTCCCGCCATCTCTCGGATGAACGAAGACACTAGAGTTGCCACGCAACTCGCAAAGGAACAGTGGCATCGCTCGCTGCAGTCCCTCCGGGCAATCCGGGGATTTCAAGCGTCCGTGTTGAAATACGGGGAGATTCTCCTGTTCGTCGATGCTTGCGCTCATACGGCTCCGGAATGAAAGTGAATCACCGCAGTTTTTTCTCGTGGGAGGTCCATCCCTCAAAATCACGCACAATTTCAGAATCGCATGCTCTTTCGTCACTGCTTGCACCTTCAGTCCTGCAGGTTTTATACATGTTACAGTACGCAAGCAGCACATCGACGCTCTCGATTCCGTTCAAGGCCTGTTCAGAAAGGCTTTTCAACGTGCAATGTACGCAAATGAACTGTTTTTGGGCACTCAGTTAAGGTGCCGGTTGACCGCAAAACATACATCCTTAAAAGGGCATTTTTAACGTTAAATGTAGGTTTCCCTCAAGCTTGCATGCGGTATCCATCCGGACAATGGCTTCAACCAAAGGTTCGCCAAACCGGCGGTAGATAACGCCGATGTAGTAGTCGTTGTAGCGGGTTCAATTCCTGATACGGCTGCAATTCGTCCCCAATAAATTCCACACGGTAGTCGATCTTTCTCCACGTGAACCAATGGGGAAGATATTCGACTTCTTCAAAAAGTTGGTGTTTAAACGTAACCCTGTCCAAGGAGTCTCCAGAAAACTTTGGCTCGGACTCGAATGATGAAGGGAGGATGGTTCAATTTCCAAGGATGAAAAGAATGAGAAGGTAACTCGGTGTTCGGCGTATCTGATTCCTGAATATGAGAGTGACTATGGGTATACTGAAAATACCCGTAGTATGGATGTATTGCCACACGCTTCTCCACGAGGCTATCCCCAAAAAAGGAGGATGGTTCTTCCAACCTGGGTGATGTGATGGGCTCTAACCTCCTGCCACGGGTGTATGGGTTAACTTGGACTGAATTAAATTTATGTCATGAAAAGATCGTTTCCAAGACGGCGTATCCATCCATATCGAATGAATCCTACAAAAGTAAGTTGCTTGGACCCTTTTCTTTGAAATGTCCAATTCACGTCGTTCAGGGAGTGCATGATTTGGACTGTTTTTTATCACTCTGAATTTCCGACATTTTAGCAAGATTTTAGTGTCTGTGCTTGCTGGGGAATGTTCAAACAATCTTTAACTTCAAACTGCACCCTACTCCAGTAGCACCAGATATAGGTTGAATGCTGGAACAACATTGGGCATATTTTCCATATACATTTTGCTATTATTGCCAATAGCGAAATTTTTGCTTCCCTATATTGCCATTCCATCATCGATACAATATCAAACTGACGCGATGATCCAAAGTGCCAAAGTTGCACGTAGAAGTTTCCTTGGTGGAAATGTTGAAGTTCTCCTCCAGGCCATTAGATGGAGCTCTTATTCTTGCTTTTCGCACAATACACAAAAGTGCGCTTCCCCCTTTCATGGAATCGTCCCTCACAGGAGTGTTTAGTGCCTCACCATGTGTCTTTCCTAGTCACATTAAAGCAATCAATATAATCCGACACTTCATCATTTATTATCCCCACATTCGAGACAGAATCATGGAGCCCATGCGATAAACACACTCATGTTCACACTGAGAAACCCTACCATGCACCCTAAATGCACCCTACGAGAAGAAACAGTTTCTGTAACTCCTTTGTGAGCTTTGCCTTTGTCCGTAGTGTCTTTTGGGGTCAGATCGAACAATTTGCTCCCAGTGGAGGAAAGAAGTCTTTGAACTTGTCAGTTCTTCGCAGAGCTGGAAAGGTGGGACTGTTCCCTGGACAGTATTAAAATTAGTGCATTCAGTACAATATGTACAGTAGGTTCCTCGGTCGTCATTGCCCCAGTACTTTGGGTGCTACAGCAAAAATTTCTGAAGCAACTAACGTTGAATCACTATTGAATCATAAATGTTCGGAAAGTTGTTAAAACTCTGGTGGGGGTTAGCGCTACAATGAGCGACATCGCAATGGTGGCCGGACTTTCAGCCAGGGTTGAATTTTAACCTTCATCTGGGAATTGCAATAAGCGACATTGAAATATTGACTTAATGTTAGCTGCAAAGCCACCACAACGGTGGGAAGGTTCAAAATTAACGTTCATGTAACACTGATCGATTATTCGTTTGCAAAGACCTTCGAGTAGTGTGAGAAAATCAAATGGAAGATAAACTCGCGAGATGTAGGGGAAATCAAATACAATGTTTTTTTTTGTTTTAAAGATTTAGGCCGTCCTGGCGTTCCCTTTGTGTTATCCCTATCTGGATTCATATCGCACGATTGCTATGCTCTTCTCGGGATTCCACCCGAATCATTACCAATTTCGGTTTTGGAACACATAAGAACTTGAATGAATGGGAAAATGCTGGACACAAAAATATGTTCTAGACCTCATGGTCGCCGACCTTGGACTATGGCGATCGTTATATTAATAGGATATGTCCAGGTATTCTCAATTACGGGATGTAATCACCATGAGGGAATTGGGATACTAAAAAAGTCATTTTTCATTTCTCTCTTATATGTTCCATAGCGCGGTATGACAATATGATTGGGTTTATTTGCAAGTCTCTGTCACAGGAATCACACAAATTCTCAATTACTATTTAGCAGCGTTTCTTCCAGAACATGATATATTTAGTTTCTCATCATGGATATTGAAGAGCAATTGAATGAAAATGTATTATCGATTTGTATGAAAATATCCCAGACTGAGAGGCGAATTGTCCGATAAGAATCTTGCAGCCAGTATCAAACAACATTGCGTTAATGTGTTCATTAACGATTTTTTCTCCAGGGATAGAGTACAATCATTGAATATCGATTTTGCAGCCGAAAACTTTCGTTCGTTATTTTAGTGATTTACTTCAATACGATATCACCGTTCGTTGATTTTTGATTTGATTTGATGAGAGATTTCTCCTCATGGGAGTTGCAGATATTTGAATTTCACAATAATTTTCTGTGCAATGCATTAGACCATACGCATATGTACATTCTGAAGTGAAGTTGATGTTCGACCGGTGCCTTAGGAAGAATACATTGAGTTTCATGCAACTTGTATGCTCTGAAATTTCATATGTATGGTATGATGCTGGTGGAGTCATGTCTTGGTTATATGAAACTTGCATCCACTTGGGTGATATACACATGTAAACGACAATGTCATCTGAATTATCGCATTTTCAAGACAACCGTAAGATTGTCTTGAAAATACGATAATCCAGATATTGCATGCAGATAGGCGATATCTTGTTTGTATGGACATGCTGTTGCGTTGTAGCAGGCGGATGTGAAACTCACGCATGGTGTATCGCTCAGGGTCCGATAATGGGCAGTGCCTTCACTGAGGAACAAGAGAAGTGACACAGATAATACTTTCCATTTCAATCTATCAGATCGATGGGACATATCGATTTTAAGAGGGGAGCAGATAAAACATATGTTCCTTTCAACACTTGAAGTGAAATTGCTTCCAAGAAACACGTAGAAAGATGAAAAGAAAAAGGAATCAATGAGTACAATAAAAAATTCCATACATACGGTATAATGATTACAATCTCTAGGATTTAACCAATTCAGAAATGAAATTTTATTTTAAAAATTTCGAAAGTAATTGAAGCCATCAGGGTAAACACAATTTTAGGGGTAAAATCGATTTCGTACGATTCCAACTACACCGAAAGCATTCAATCGCACGAAAGTGACAGCTCTCCGTGCAGAAAGAGATCAAGATCAAAGCGAAATGTAATATTCATAATGGATCAAATATTCCATTTCCTTTTTTCTGCATTGGATGACGCATTCAGTTTTGATGGAAAATATGCACGGGCCTTCTGTCATTGCTGCGTCGGGGATCATGGAGGCAGCACCTTACATCCGTGTCCTGGTGGTTGTGCCGCTCTTATCAAAGGCATTCATCTTTCCATCCAGTTTCGGAAACGAGTACCGAGTTCCGAGTGCGACACTGATATCGTGCGTGAAAGAATTGGATAATATGGCTAGACGGGAACACGGGTCAGGATTGAATGTCCTCATGGACGCAAACATGGGACCTGCCATCCCTGAAATTCCCCAAGTTCTATTCACACCAGGAATCTTCAAAAGCGTGGAAGTCTCAAGATTCCTAGACGTCTTCGTCTACACGCAAAGCATTCATAATCTGAAAAAAAATACGTTGGACTACCTCTCACGATTTCAGAAGAAATACCTCGCTTTTGAAGAGCCGGTTCCAGCAGCGGAGGAAGCAAGTATTCTCGAGAAGTTCTACAATCGACAACTTTGGAATTCCCTTCCTACTTCACTGGGATGGAGAAAATGTGCGTTTTACTTACCTATGCGCCTATTGCGATAATGGACGGCACGAGATGAAGTTGGCTAACATTTGGAGACCGGAAGTACCTACCACCTTTAGGTTTAAGGGGAGTTCGAAACTACCCTTGAAGGCCCCTCGGGGACACTTCGAAGGGAAGTTGGGAGAGCCCTTTCGACAGATGCACCTGCTGTTCCCTTTATCTCGTCCTATCGAGTACGACGTAATTGTCACCTTGAGTAAGATACCCAATTTCACCGTGGAATTCCTCCCAGTCCCAGACGGGAAGTGGGGAGTTCAAGTGAATGGATCCTGGAATGATATGATGAGAATGATCGTGGAACGACAAGTGGACTTCTGTCTCAACAGCTTGGCTCTTGACTCTAACCGCTACGAAGCCATTGACCTCACGTTCCCATACGACATGGACCATTTTGTCGTCGTCACCGCCGAGCCAAAAGAAGAATCGAAGACCTTGACTATCCTGAGACCGTTCTCCCTGACCCTGTGGCTCCTACTGCTTGCAAGTATCGCCGCAGGTGCAGGGATGTTGCACTTGATGAAGGCGTGCCCTTCTCATCGTCACCCGATGATGGAGGCTTGGGCGGTAACCCTCGGTCAGCCAGTTGAAGGAATTCGGCGTGAAACATACATTTTGATCTTTTTCTTCACCTGGTCCCTCGCGACATTTAGCATGGGTAGACTATATTCCTCAGAGTTGTTCTCACGCTTGATTTCTCCCACGCTAGAGAGAGCCATCGATAGTATTCAAGATTTGGAGGACTCGAGCTTCAATTGGTACGTCGTGGCCGGAAGTATTCAATACCGCATTGGTGATACCAGACCAAAATTGAAATCAAAGGCAGTAATGGTACCTATTTACGAAATATTGAACGTGTCCCTCTCTATTCCAGTCAAACGAAACATTGGCGTAATCAACAATGTCCGACCGTTCCGAAATAGTTTCGTAGATCCAACTTTGAGGAAGATGTTCGACGAGTATCATGTCCAAAGAATTTCTGGATGTCGTCATGATGGGTGTCGGTATGGCCAAGCATTCCCCTTTCACCGCTCATTTTGATCAGACCATATTCACCTTTCACCAGACCGGCATCCTTGATTACCTATCGAGGCTCACAATCTACCAGACTTCTTCGTGGCAATTGACGGAGGAAGGTGTTAGAGCGGAAAGACGCCGACGCCTTCACATGACGATCCGTGAGACCCGGGTGCCCCTAAGATTGGTTCATTTCAGCGGGGCCTTCGTTTCTTTGGGCGTTGGCTGCTGTCTCGGTAGCGTCTCTTTCTTTCTGGAGCTACTCTGCCACGGCCGCAACATATGTCGACATCCAAGTTGAATTTCTGTTGCTGGTGTAGTTCTACTTGATCCTCATGAAGCCACTTTTACTGTTGAAATATAAGAAAAACACCAACTCCTATCATATGCTCCTAATTTCCTTTCTTGTTGCCTTCTAGTTTCTCTGTACTTCGTGATCTTCTGAAAAGTTTGCGTATATTTCGACAAAAGCATCTTTTTCCTATAAAATGTGTGATGTCTCTCAGTTCCACTTGAACCCTTAACCATTTATTTTTGTCTACATGTTGTCTATCAAGAATTCTCTAAACTGACGAAAGATTTGGTCACATATCTCTTAAAAATTCCAAAAATTGTCCCTTGATGTATTTTTTAATGATTGTTTTGAAGGTTTCAAAGTTTCTCTGCTATTGAGGTGACGTTTCCATCTTGTTCATTGTGAAGTCCCATTAATGGTGATTTATTAGCGAGGACACGCCTTTCGTCGATTACCATAGTCATCAGCTAAAAATACATATTTTGTGGGAGATCTGAAAAAAAAACTCTTTTTTTGCCTTAAATTTGGAAGACACTGCAAATTTCGGTCGAATCCGCATTCCCTTTCTGCTGACGGAGTTGTGAAATCTAAATTCCATTCATTTCTTTCATTACTTTCTCACTAATGAAGCGATCCATCCATCTGCTTCCTGAAAGACCACATCGTTAGTAATGGTGCCAGCATCAGTTTCGCCTTGCTTTGTTCCATCGATAACCTGAATCTTCAGGGAATTCTCAGAACGAACTCGCGAGCTGGCAATGCGCAAATGCCAAACATGGATACTGACTCCGCAATTCTGACTCGATCAAAAATCTCTCCCTGAGACTTGAATATAGTCCTACCGTAGGTATCCTCGATAGGGAATTGACGTTGGCAAAGATGGAACGGTACGTTAACTTCGATTGACGGGTTCAGTGAAACTCCAGACAGTTAATGGACGCAGCCACGAAGCTCACCTGTGATCTTCTCAGCAACTATCTTTGCGTACCGCTCACGGAGATCCCGTTTTTGAGTTCTTTCACGAGTCATTTTGCCTAGCCTATGGCCGAAAAGGTCATAGCCTTTCAGGCATCAAGCTTTAGGCTAAGGTAACTGTGGCTTAGGTCAGAGCGGCGTATCGAAGGGGTAAAACGTCCGGAACCCAATGTGTTAAGACATTTGCGTTCAGGTCTCTCACGATCACAGGAGTGTCATTGCTAAGGTTGTTCCCAATCATAAGACTTCATACACGCACCAGGATAGCTCCGAATTTTAGGTTCAGGGCGTGCGGAAAGAGACCCAGAGTACCGAGTTTGTTAAGGAATTAAAGCGGAAAGGTGGCCTGCCGATCGGCGTCATCACCACCATGATCGTTCTTTGCAATGTCGATCCTGTCATGTGTCCACAATTCGCTTTCCAATCGTGACGACACGTCATCATTGACCACACTGGAGTGCTCATTCTTGGGAAACAGAATGAGCGGGTTTGCTTCTCACTTCGGCATCGCAGACCCTATTTCGATGCCCAAACAGCTCGTTCACCACATTATCTGCAATACAATCACCTGGTAAACTCACGAAGAGCTCATGTGGATCGCCCTGTAGACCTCACTGAATGTGTAGAGGCAGGAAGGACCTTTATCGGGAACGCAAACAATTTTTGCACCAAAAGGAAGCGTACGCGTTTGTGCTGTTGTACTGTCTATTAAACGCTCGAAAATTGGGAGCGTTTTCATATTCCCCATCGTCGGAAACTCCAATAGGATCGAATGGAACACCATAACATAATCATGACAGCAACCTTGCCGAAGTTTGCCTTTCTCCGCTTCAAAATGAAAAGCCAGGTAGTTCCCAATAGAGCATTCTATCAATACATTCATAGGGTTGCGATCATGCGTAACGGTTGAAATGACGTTGAGCGTCCTAACCAACGCAACTCGAGTACGGTTAAAGGTTCCACGCGTACACGTGCTGCTCTCCGCGCAGCGTTAACAGCCTCATGTTGCTCTGCAATTAATGCACTTCTTCTCTCGGCATTGATATCTTCAATTTGCTCATCATTTAATCCCGACCTACCAGACCTACGCAGCCTCGCCGCTATTCTAATGCGAGCGCATCACACCACATATTGCTAAGTTCTTTAACACATACCACCCAGCTGAAGTCCTGCAAGGACACAGGCTTGGAGGCCATATCACTTGCGTATACGAATCACGAAACGCGCCTAGCCTGTGACATGGAAAGGAAAAGGCTCGTAGGCCGATCGGTTACCAAGCCTTTGATCCAGAAAAGCTAAGGTATATAGGTCTATGGCCTACTTATCCTATGTACTTGAGCGGCAAATGCTTTATAGGCTCGAATCTACATCTACCACGAATCTCCTTGGCATATTCTATTGTATGAATAGTATGGATTCAGTGTTGTAACGAAAGCACAAGCCCACATATGAGGAATTCATTTACCTGATCTTGATGCTGGCTTACATTGAAACAAGACCAGACCCCGAACCGCGAGATCCGCTTTGCAAGTGAACAGACGCAGAATTCTGGGTTTGGATAAATTCCGAAGGGGATCACCCACAGAATGTTGCAAAAGATATTTCACATTTCATTTAATACATTACCTTTCAACCCAAATCAAAGGGAACTGGTTTCATTGGAAGTACAAACATTCGCATCTTGATTTGTGCCTACTCATTCTGCAAACTTTGAGTATCATACACTATTAACGAAAATGACAAGAATTCCGCAGAGGTGCATGACGTTGATTGCCTCAAGCATACATGAACTCGAATGCGATGGAGCCCGGGAACAATTTCTGTACAATATGCTGTACAATATACATTTGAACAAATATACATATCTAGAGTTACTTGGATTAACACTACATTCTATTTTCTAGAGGCTCTTTCTGAGAGAAGTGTAAATAAGAGAAGGCGCGACGTCTGAAATGTAGAGAGATGAGAAGGAAAAAGGGAGAGACCCTTGGGATTGTTCTGAAAATGTCGAACTGGAAACATGGAAAGAGCTAGCAAATGATTTATGACGTGTAGGCCTGGAAGAGGAGACAAGACTGCGGGAAAACCAATATTGAATAAGATTGCAACGGGTGTAACGACAACTACGATCAATACGATTACATTTCATGCTCGAAAGTGGCGAACTCTCTTTTGGTATGAGCAACCAGGGTCAGGGATCATCGAGAAATCAGCGGTGAAGGCGACTCTTCGAGCGGGCATGCCAGTGCAGCTCCAGGGCGAATGCGATGGCGGCGAGGGAGGGAGAAAGGTCTTATGATGGTCAGTATCTGTGATTCCTCTCTTGGCTTGGCAGTGACGATAACAAAATGGTCCACGTCATACGGGAAGGTGACGTCCACAGCTCTGTATCGATCAGTGTCGAACATCATGGTGTTGATGCATAAGTCCACTTGTCGATCGGCAATCATTCTTATCATCCCGTTCCATGTTCCATTTACCAGAACCCCCCACCTCGCATCTGGGACTGGAAGGAAATTCGAAAGTGAAATTATGTTTCTCGCTCAGGACTAAAATGAGACTGGTCTCAAATCCTGCTTTCTTCCCGTTCTCGTCCTCAAAGATAGCTTTCCCCAGATAAATCAATGGAAGCCTAAGGGTGGCCCCTCGGAAGTTCCCATCGAAGCTATGTGGTAACTTGTCCCTCCCCCACCCATGTTGCGGTCTCCAAATATTTGCCAATCGTGGCGTGTGTCGTCCGTTGTCGCAGTAGGCGCACATGTAGAAGAAGCGTATGCTGACCGTAGAGTTGCTCAAGAATTCCTTTTCCCTCTTGCATTGGGAGCTGTATTTGGAAGGCGATGAACTTTCTCTGAAAACGAAATAGGAATTTCTAATGTTTCCTTTCCAAGATTCTGCATGCGTCGAGCATAGACAAAGACATACAGGTACTTCGGGACCTCCATGGAGACAAGGAACTTCCGAGGGAAGTAGACTAAAGGAATCCAGGGATGTCAAATCCAGTTTCTCCCTCCAAGAAGAGATTCAATCCCTGCCTGGAGGTCCTCCACGCACGATATCAACGTTTTTCTCGGGATTCCCTCTGGCTCATCTTGAAACCGGGATGAAAAGATGTATGAACTTGAACAAATTCGCAAAAGCACCAGAGAACACATGGAAGCTGCAGACCTCGTGATTTCTGACCAAGTACTGAGAAATATGGAAAAAAGGGGGACATACTTTATCTATTGAATTTGCGTTACATACAATATATTAATTGGATTTGTCGTTTTATTAGCCCTGGGTTTATGGAACATCGGATCTGTCATAATTTCTTAGATGTAACTCGCTGCAATCAAGAGCGAGGAAACAACTTGTGTATTCAAATGTTTCTCCAACCGGAGCAGGCACGTGGAGTGTTCGAAATTAATATGTCATCCTTTTTTAAAAAATAAACGTGGACTGGGACGGACATACAAAGGCATGGTGAAATGCCACCTGCGGCAACACAGAGAAGAGGACAGGGAATTCCAATCGGACATCCTTGACGGTATTGCCCCACCTTCCTACGCTTCCTGTCATAATGTTTCCCGTTTTCATGGGCCAGGGAAAGGTGGTGGCAACTTCGATGCCGCTCCGGCCATAGGTCCTCCAACGCTGCACATCTGGCCGGCATGGCAGATGTAGCGGGTGCTATTGAGGTGCACCAAGCCCCTAGATCAGAGGTCGGGAACCTATGGTTCATGAGCCAATTTGGCTCACTGAGTCATGACTGAAAATCATGGTTGCTTCTCATTTTTCTCATTTATGAAAGAATGCTTACCTCTGTTGCCAAATTCAAGAAAAATTAAATTGTTCTAAAAGTTTATTTACTCAGTAGCAATTAGATCAATCTTTATTTGGCTCACATGGCCAAAAAGGTTCCCGATCTCTGATCTAGATGGATCTGCTTATCGTTGCCGTCGGAGTCTCCGATCTTAAAACTGAGGGGAATAAGGGAAGTACCCTGTATACAGTATATTTATATCGAGCTGAATGTTTTTTCGCAGCTAGTCTACGCCAAGGAAATTGAAATTGGGATTGGGGCCCTTCCCTGCCCTTCCTAGCTGATCAACCACAAGGGATTCTGGAGGAGGATGAAAAGGAGGAGGTGATCCCGGATCCCTCTCTGTTGAATAGTGAGGATGGTCCGATCAAAGTGAGAAGTGCAAGGGAATGCTTGACCAGGGTGACGACCGTCGTCGTGACATTACAAATCCCATTAGATGATATTCTCATCCCTACCATCCATGCTTCGATATCATTTTCGAGAAGCTTTGCAAGTTTATCAAGAGAAAATAAAGAAATTCTGGCTGTTTCGTGACGAGGCTTTCATTTCAAACACTTTCCCAAGTCATGAATGGAAGATTGAAAAAGACGCATTCGCGGAAAGAAATGCGTTTATTGCGGCAAGTTAAAAACAAGCAAACTCATCGGGGAGAATTTATACATCATACTTGTCTATTGTTTCCCTCATTAAGACCATTGGATTTACAAATACACATTCACAGGAAATAAATACGGCTGGGATCAATGATTGACAAATTTCGGGGAAACATTGCAGAATCGTGAAGTTTCTCCATGGAAAAGGAATTCAAAGAGAAGTTCTCACGCATGGAATGAGAAATGTGCTGAAAACCGCAAATGAGACAGTCGAGCTAAGCTTGACTTCTGGATTTCGATAACTTTTAACATCAATGTCAGGAAATTTTAATAACCGTTCACGAATAAAGTTTTAAAATTCAGCCATATCTGGGAAAATACAACCAATCTGATTTCTGAAAAGGAACGATTTTTGGACAAAGTTGAAAAGCTCTGAGGTACTTTCAGATCTTTCCGTGATTCATCCAATACGCAGAATTTGACTTTTTTTTTCTTAATGAATCAAAATTCATCATATCCTGAAATAATAAATCAATTCATACAATTTCCACAATTCAGCTTTGCATCTAGAAAAAGGTAGAAAACGGAAAAAAAAAGTTCATGCTGAAGTGCAAAAGTGAGACGTTATGGAAGAGGTAGTGTTGTTAGGCGTAGACATTTGAGTGAACCTGAAATAACCTATGCAAGATTTATAAGTAGCAGATTTCTCTGCAAAACACCATAAATGAAGCCCACGTGTGGTAAATGTTCGAAAATTATTTTTCCGTTTTCTCAGTTGGATTCCCATACTCTGAAGCAGATGGTTCCGTCATTTTCGGAAATGCAATCTTTTCGGCAACATTTTTTGGAGGATATGTGGGGCAGGTGTCCCTCCCAATGGGATGCGACAAGGAAACATCTCCTCCGACGCTGAAAAAAAACGCAATCAAAATATACACTCTGGCTTCTGGTTCAAAATTAACTGACGCTAAAGCGGAATGAGCTACCGGCTTGAATCTCACAAGCTGAAGCCGAGAATGCCCTGCAATCAATGTCTCCCTCTGGAGTCAAAAATAAGCTCAAGGGCGAAAACAAAGTAGCCAAGGATGCACCCAAAGCCTAAAATGAAAAATGAACCTCTGAAATGAACCAGTTTCAGGGGCTTTTGAGTATCCTGATGCTTCATACGCCGGAGTCGCCTCCTCTCCGCTCTCTGACCTTCCTGGCTTATCGACCACAAGGAATTCTCGTAGATGGTCAAGTGGACGAGGTGATCCAGGATCCCTCTTTGTTGCAGAGTGAGAATGGTCCGATCAAAGTGAGAAGTGAAAGGTGAATGCTTGACCAAGGTGATAGCCATCATCGCCACATCCGTGGGCTCCTCGGAAATGTGATATTCTTTTATCTTCTCCCTCAACTTTGGATTCGTGAAGACGCTTCGGATTGGTCCAGTGATGCTCATGACGGCAAGGTT
This sequence comes from Darwinula stevensoni, assembly GCA_905338385.1. Taxonomy (NCBI): domain Eukaryota; kingdom Metazoa; phylum Arthropoda; class Ostracoda; order Podocopida; family Darwinulidae; genus Darwinula; species Darwinula stevensoni. The sequence continues at coordinate 66,611 of CAJPEV010000885.1, forward strand.
TCTTTCGGTTGGGATTGCAGATGTCCTTTCCATTATATCGGGAATTGATATCATTCCCAATTTTGATTTGAGTTTTGGTCGGGTTTCAGCAATTCGATATTGAATGCTCCCTAATGGGATATACCACTTGTAACCAGAGTCTTCCAAATCTTGAATAGTGTCTATTGGTTTTCCCCGCTTCGGAGATATCAAGCGAGCGACCAAATCCGAGGAATACAGCTTTCCTAAGACGAGGATCACGAAGAACCAAGCGGAGAAAAAGACCCAAACTGCTGTCCGACGCCGAATACCTGAGACTGTCTGCCCGAGAGTAGTTGCCCAGGCCTCCACAAGCAGGTGACGGTGAGGTGGGAACGCCTTCAGAAGGTAGAACATCCCCGCCACAGTCACGATGCTCCCCCCCAGCAGCTGCCACACTGCGAGGGAGAACGGCTCCAGGATGGTTAGGACCTCGGAATATACTTTTGGTTCGGCGGTGATGATGGAAAAATGGTCCACATCATACGGAAACGAAAAATCTGCATCACGGCATCGTTCCGCATCAATAACCATGGAGCTGAGACAAAAGTCCACTCTTCTGTCGATGACCATTCTCATCATCCCGTTCCAGGATCCGTTGACCCAAACCCCCCACTTCGAATCCGGTACTGGAAGGAAGTCGAAAGTGAAATTGTGTATCTCACTCAGAGCTGCGATGAGGTTGAACTCAAAACCGCTTTTCTTGCCATTCACGTCCTCAAACATAGCCATTCCGATGGAAATGTATGGAAGCTTCATGGTGGCTCCACGGAAGCTCCCATCGAAACTGGGCGGGAACGTGTCCCTCCACAACCCGCCTTCCGGTGTCCAAAGGTTAGCTAACCGCACCATGTGCCGTCCATCGTCGCAGTAGGCGCACAGGTATGTGAAGTGGATGCTGTTCCCATCCCAGCGGAGAAAATAGGCATTCCAAATCTGTCGATTGTAGAGCTGCTGAAGAAGATTTGCTTCCTCTTGCACAGGAATCGAATGTTGGAACGCGAGAAATTTCGTCTGAAACTGAGACAGAAATTTCAGCGTGCTATTTTCAAGATGTTGCACGGCTCGAGCATAGACGAAAATGTGAAGAGAGTTTGGGACCTCCATGTCATCGAAGAAACCTCGAGGGAAGAAGACTTGAGCGATCCCGGGGATGACAAATCCAGTAACTCCCTCCACGAACATATTCAACCCCGACCCGTGCCGGCTCCGGGCCATTTTTTCCAGGTCACTCACGCACGATATCAACATTTCGCTGGGCATTCCTTCCGACTCAGTTTCAAGCCAGTACGGGATCGTGTATGATTTGGAAACGATGAGCAAAAACGCAAAGACTCTCGTAGAAGCTGGTGACTTCATGATCTCTGTCCTAGCACTGCACCTAAAAGGATATGGAACCCCAAGCTATATGCAGGGATTGAACGGAGGACGCCTTCGTCTTTAACACAACGGAAATGGGATATTGGAGCAGCCATGAATTTAGATTTCACTTCATTTCCCTAGATTGCGTGAGCTGTCAGACTGATGAGACTCGATGCACATCTCAACCAGGAGAATGACATTAATTGAAAAACAAATTGCTTTCATTTAAATTTCGAAGTAGCTCATTTGCACTGGAACTTAATCATAAATAATTTGTATGCAGTTACGCTGCAATTAAGATGGAATTAGATTTCCCCGATTAGAGCCTGCTTGCCTGAGTAACATTTTGAGGTTATTATCACTGCCCAAAACTGGAAAGTAGTTACATTCAGTCCATTGCTATCAGGAATTTTCACATTTTTGCCCATATTCTGATCGTACCAAGTTCTTTGTTCAAAGGAAACAACCATTTTTCAACGTGAACATTTTGCCAGAAAGCTTCAGAAAGTCCAAGAAAAAGCTGCACAAGAGGAGCAGGAAGGCGAGCAATACAGAGCTGGGGATTTTCAAGGAAAAATGGAAACTCATTAGTATTGCAAAACCTTTTCAAGTGGAATCTACTGAAGTAAATTTCAATTGGAGTTTAGAAACATAGACTACTACTACTAATTGTCGTATCCATATAATAGGCTAGCAAGGTTGAACAGGCTAACTATTGTTATTATATGAAAACCAATGCAAAGCGCTCTTCACATGCGACGCAAAATAGGCAAAAGCAGTACATTTTTACACCATGTGGTAAACCGTGCTTTCTAGTATCAGAATGAAAATTTAATAAAAATATATAGGGTCTGAAAGAGAATAAGGAATTATTTTATATATGTATCCAGCCATACAAAGTAAATGGTTAAAGGGTTCATAATTGCTTTCATTGAGAGTGCCATCTTGTGCTGACAGATCCCTGCTACAGACGACTCATCACGAGAATTCTGGTCGCCAATGCGGGAATTTGCAAGTGTGTGAAAAAAAGAGTTCCGCCAGGGTTCAAAGTTTGTATTGATGCAAGCATACATCGATTCTGCTACAATGGCATCATCAATTTTATACTGCATAATTTATTCAACATGTTGATAATCTCTTAAGCATACAGAATTCCATATATCAGCTCTAACATATATTTCTACGAATTCTTCCTATTGGAAGTGTAATGAAATCTTCCATATGTTTTGTGAGAAACGTTGAGAAAGAGCAAGGAAAGAGAAAGATGCTGCAGGAGCGGGTTCATGAGAATTTGTCAGTGGCAGTGAATTGGTCGGAAGGATATCCATTCTGACGCCGCAACAATCAAGCATGGAACACAAAAATCGAAGAGAAGTGTACAAGTGCACAAGTAGAAGTGAATTATAATATGGAACAAAATTTTGTGGTAGACTCAATCTTACAATAACACTCTTGGAATACAATTCCATCCTGTCAGATATATTTAGAAAAACCAGCCAAGCAAACACTAATTTTCTTGTTCAATGCTCATTCCTGCTTTTCCATTTCAATGAAAAACTGGGCGCGGTACAAAATTGGACTCTGCACTCCAGTTTTGTTATGTGATGACGGGAAAATTCCATATGAAAAGGAATAATGACATTAGTGCCTAAAGCTATTTTAGGATTACGCGAAGGTAACATCTCAGGCTCCAACGAGAAATGAAGGTTAGGTTAACCGTTCTTACCGCCTCGCCAAAGCAGTTCCAAAGCGAAAGCGAAGAAGGCTATACTAATTTGATTATTTTATGTAGGTATCCAGCCATACAAAATGAGTGGGTAATTTGTTCATAATTGCTTTCATTGAGAGTGCTGCTTCTGCGGACAAATCCGTGCAACTGATGACTCTACACTCCAATTCTGGTCATAAATGTGAGAATTATCTCTTATGCATTGAGAATTCCAGGTATTAGCTCTAACATATATTCCACTCTAAGGGAAGTGAAATGAAAACTCCAATATCGTTTTGTGAGAAATGTCGAAAAATATTAAGTAATAGAAGATGCAGCAGGAAGTGTGTTCAAGAGAATTTGTCTGTGACAATGGTTAATATGGGCGGAAGGATATGAATAATTTCAGTTTCTGACACCACTACAATCAAGCGAGCAGCACAAGTCTAATCGATTATAACACAAGTAAAAGCCAAATGCAATAAGAACGACATTTTGTTGCAGGCTCAATCGTACGATAACACTCAGGGTATACAGACCCATTCTGGCAGATACAAAGAACTTGCCTTCTTAACACAGTTTCATCATTCATATCTGATTGAGAGCGTGTGAAAGACTTCTGTTTTACAACCCGAGTTACAGATTTGCATATGTTTAAGAGTTTCATCCTCATTCCACGCATGAAGGCTGCAGGAGCCACTCGATCAGACTTTCATAGAACCGGTCTCAGCCCGTAGGCTTATAGATATTATCATGGGCGTCCGCTCCTAGGGGCAAGGGGGGGCACTTGCCCCCCCCCCCCTGGAAATCGGACATGGCAATTTACTGGTAGTACTAAAAAAAAATTTAATGTACTTCATGTGGAAATCTCTTCTTCCGTAGCACCATTTAGACCAATCTTGCCACGCAATATCGAACATCCTAACGAGATAAAAATTCAACTCAACCCATCTGGTCCAGAGGCTCCGGTAACACAACTGCTCTACATAACATCGCGCCAAAGCTGAAGATCGTACAACATGGAATTCAAGTATCCCAGGCTGAATGCTATTTCACGTCTTCCTTGTAGGTCGTTCACACCAGGCCTACAGTAGGCCTGCCCTAGTTGAGTGAGCCTATGCCTGCACCTTGGTACTTGTTTGTGTCCAGTTTGCTTTAAAAAATCAAAGCTTTTAAAGAAGGCACCCTTATGGCATAGTTAGAAGCGTCGGGTTACATTTTTGCAGTTACATAGCTATTTTTTATAACCAAGGTGCCTGTTGTTTCTCTTCAAGGAGTAGAAGACCCTCCCAGCAAACAAGGCTATGTGGTACCAATGTTACAAACGTTGATTCAGCGTTTTGTGTTTCAAATTGTTTGCTGGGCTGACATTGACATGAGTTGCATAATAAGTCTACAGGTAAGGGCTACTTTGAGGCCCACAATTTCTGTCGTTGTTTTTAAGGCGAAACATTTTTCCTTTGATTACAGTTATGAAGAAAAAAAATGAAGAACTGGTAATGAAAACTGTATGGTTTTCGGCCTTAAAAACAACGGCAAAATTTATGAGGTGGGATCTGAGTAAAAAAACGTGTGGTATGCGTGTAAAAAAGTATATGAGCTTTGAAATTGCTCTCAACTTTTGCTCAAGTAAATGGCAGACATTCTGCAAATCTTTCAATTTTGTTGAGCTGCATAGAAAATGGCACCATACAATTGAAAACTGTATTTTTTTGCGAAATTTGTGATTTTTAACATTTCGAGCCATCACATCTTCTGAAACGGAATTTGTTGGGACAAAAATGGGATACACATCATTAGATCTTGTGCTGATTCCAAAAACATAGATGAACATGTTGACATTTTGCAAATTTTTGAATCTACCAAAAATAGGCAAATTTTACATAGCTTTATTTTATTCAGTGTCGCCTCGAGGAGAAAGGTATATGAAATAACTTCGAAAGTCTAAATTTTGAAGAACAATGGTGTTCACTGCGTTCGTTTTGGTCAGAAAGTTTTTGGCCCACATGAGTGTGAAGAGGTTCACCCTTTTTTAATTTCACAAAATTTAACAAATTATTGTGCTAAAACGGTTCCATACCCAAAACCAAAATGTAACATTCTAACTTTGGGTCACGAGTGGTACCACATGAAACATTTTCATCAAAATCGGAGGGGGTCATGCTCCAGCCTCTGGCTGATTTGATATGGAATTACCCTGGTATAATTCCTTGTACTTGATCATCATATTACAAAAGATAAATTACCCTTGTGTGTGCATCTGTTCTGCCATTCTTGTGCCTTGCGCCCCCC